>JAOPSE010001394.1:0-144561 GCA_029449295.1 Zea luxurians | reverse complement strand
TAAGGATAAAGGTGAACGCGCTCGGATTCAGTTCAAAGGCTGAAAATTTAGAAATCTGAATTTCAGATTTCCCCATTAAACCTCCACTTGAATGGCTTGTTTGGAGTTTTTAACAAACTATTTTGGCCAAACTTTTATAATCTTTATTGTAGCTTAGTTAGTGTATTTCGATTTTTATAATTGGCCTAAGCCATGATCTCATGTTTTCTTGGTCTTTCATCCCTTTTCTTCATTTCTACTTAAATGGCTTATTTAGGGTTGGAATTAGGGTTTCAACATTTTTCCCTAGTTCAAAACCTCATTTGTTTTGGACATGATTCTTTAGATGCAAACTTAGTGTATCTTTTATTCTTAAGTTGATTTGGTGCTTCTTGCTCATTTTGGCTTTACATGAAATGATGGTACTTGAGCTAGTACTGAGAAGAACCCTAGGTGACACTGGGGTGTCACAGGGGAGACCTGTTTTCCTTTATCTTGTCTTCTTTTTTATTCTTTCTGCCATTCCAAATCGAATTCCTTACTAAATGCATGCTCCACAAAATCACTCATCAAAGAAAATAAGAATATGCTCCGAATGCAACAATCAAAATTTCTCTAGGGTTTCATTTTACTACGCTTAAAACTTACATATAATAAAATAACTCTCCATTATCTAGAAGAAAAAAAGAGAAGAAAAGCAGGTAAAGAAGAGAGTAACACCTAAATTTGGTGGATATTAGAGAAGAAATTTTATACCCCCAAATTCAGGATGTTACACTATGTAGCGAGATGTGACACCTGTAGACGTGTCAAAGCAATACATATGAAGACTGCGGGACCATTGCAATCTTTGCCCATCCCAACTTGGAAATGGGAGGACATTAGCATGGACTTTATTGTGGGATTACCTAGGACAGCAAAGGGATTTGATTCTATCTGGGTTATAGTTGATCGGCTTACCAAGATAGCCCATTTCTGCCGTCAAGACAAATCACCCAGCTGCTGTCTGTGTTCAGTTATACATTGCTCGTATTCTTAGTCTGCACGGAGTTCCAAAGACAATAGTGTCGGATCACGGACCGCAATTTGTATCCAAGTTTTGGGAAGAACTACATAAGTCCCTGGGTACTAAGTTGCTCCACAGTTCGACATATCATCCTCAAACAAGTGGACAGACTAAGAGAGTGAATCAAATACTTGAAGACATGTTGCGGGCATGCATTCTGGAATTCCCACAAAAATGGGATGAATGTTTACCATTGGCAGAGTTTTCGTATAACAATAGTTATCAAGAAAGTATTAAGATGGCACCATTTGAAGCATTGTATGGACGACAGTGCCGTACCCCCTTGAATTGGTCTGAACTAGGAGAAAGGTGGTTTTTCAGGCCTGACATGGTTAAAGAGATGGAAGAAAAGGTTCAACGAATCATACATAACTTGAAAAAGGCACAAGCTCGACGAAAGAATTATGCAGACAAACGACGCCGACCCTTGTACTTTCAAGTCAAAGATTATGTGTACCTGAAAGTATCACCAATGAAGGGTGTGACCCGTTTTGGTGTAAAAGGAAAGCTTGCACCCCGATACATTGGTCCGTTCCCTATTCTTGAACAATGTGGACCAGTGGCATACCGACTTCAACTACCCGAAACATTGTCTGCAGTGCACAATGTGTTCCATGTATCCCAATTGAAGAAGTGTCTTCGGGTTCCAGATCGAACCGTTGATGTGGTGGATGTTACCTTGGAACCAGACTTAACATATTCAGAACATCCTATTCGAGTCCTGGATCAAAAGGACAGGGTCACCCGAAGAAGAATTCTGAATACTATAAGATACAATGGAACCAACATACTGAAGATGAAGCTACATGGTAAACCTAAGACTTCTTAGAAAAGAATTTCCCTGGCTTTTTAACTTCATCTAGCTTGTAAGATGTGTATATTGGATTGTAAAGGGAAAGCAAACCCCCATACCACCCCTGCCTTGTAAGAGAAATAAGGAAATAAAGATGTGACGTGTTTCCTTTTCCACTACTTACCCTAGGACTTTAAATCTCGGGATGAGATTCTTTTATGGGGGGAGGATGTAACACCCCTGGTGTTACTATCACTAAAACTTGAGCATAACAACATGAGCATTAGCATATCATGTGTTTGTTACACCTAGAAGTGCATTCACTAGGTAAAAATTTCAAACAAGTTGTGATGATGTGATTTGATGTGTGATTAACCTAGGGTAGAGTGCTTAACACTAAATTATGGCTTATGGAGGTAAGTGAAGCCCAAATAAGTTAAAACCTCAAAAAGTCATGAGAAATATTCCTAAGGTTTCACATTTGATGGACTTTGGTAGCACTAAAACCCTAATGTGCCCAAAACCCTAAAAACAAACCCAAGAAACCCTAATTGAACCCTAAGGGGGGTAATTGTAAATTTTGTGCACTTTTGGACCAAAGTGCAAATATCAAAGTAATAGAACACAACAAATCAAGTACTTTTCACTTTTGAGGATTTCTAAGTCAAATGATGAAGTTTGGACTTAAGTGCAAATACCCCATGAACACTATGTGATGAAGTTCTGAATTTCAGTTGATTGAGGTCAACTTTGGAGCTATCTCCCAATTCATAAGGAATTTGCCCTAGGTCAACACATCAAGTCTGAAGAGCTATGATAGGAGCATAACTTTGCTTAAGTGACTAAACCTTGGTAACATAAAAATTTGAAGAAAAACAGACCTGAAGTTGGTCTGTCAGTCGGGTACAACTCTGAATCTGGACTGATAGTGAACTAGGACCAAGTTTGGGAGCTATTTTGAGTATGATTTAGTAAGAATCAAAGTATGGTTGCTATAGCAAAATCAAAGTTGGATTATAGACCAACAACTTTGTTACAGGTGGATTAACAAGTTGTTATATAGAAATCAGAGATCCAAGCCTAACAAAACGCTCGGATAGGCACTCTGAATAAGAATCCCATGGTACAGTACACAGTAAAGATCTCAGGTTCAGCCCCCCTCACCGCCGGTGACCTCTGCACAAGGATTCGCTAATCGCGGTGATTTGTGCAGGACTCGGGCAGGATAGTACCGGGTGGGCGAAAAATAGAGGGGGAGCGGATTTGGTCGCGGGGTGAAGCTTATCAACCGCGTCTGTAGTCGTGCGACGTGGCCGGACCGCCGTGTGTCGTGGAACTCCGGCGACCTCAATTATGCCACGCTGTGGCTCTTTACTGTGTAGTAGTAAGTGTGGCACGTCTAGGCTTACCATCTCAGAACCACTGCACCAGTGAACGCCACGACTGAGCCACTAGTGACCTTCTTTCTCTCTGGTCGCCAGCACGCCATGCCAAAATTAGGAGCCATCGCCCTTGGACACTATAAATTGGTGCCCCAGCCTGCTCCGCTAAGTAATTGTGTACCCAGTGAACCAGCCCTCACCTCCAATCGTCCCTCACAACTCCCCAATTTTGGATTTCCCCCAAATCAGTCAAGAACCCCGCCGTGTGTGAGCTCGCCGTGGCCTGCTCTCCATAGGTCTGATCACGCCCTCCTCGCTCTTGTTTCAGCACTCTTGTGTGCTCTTGATGCTTCTCGACCTGGCCAATTGAGCTAGAACACGTAGGATCACTGGGAACGCCTCGGTTCATTCATAGTTCGCGCTATCACCGTCGACAGAGAGATTAGGAGCTAGAACTTTGCAATTGATTGAGGGGTAATGGTTGTTAGGGGTTGAATTAGGTGTCAGCTATACTTGAGCGCCGGTCATTGCATTTTCCGCCCGGTACAGGCTCGTCGGAGCCGCTGCTCCACCGTCCATGGTCGGGGATCTCGACTTATGAAGAAATAGAAAAGGGAAGGGCCTATCTGCGAATGTCAGTGACATAGAGAAATAGTGCTCCGGACTCTTTATGGGTTTTTCAAATAACCAGGGTCCTGTGTGTAAACCTGACATCGCGGGCGCGCGTGGGCGTGCTTTCACCTGTGTGTGGGCCGACTCGGGCCAGTTTCAGCCCACCACTGTTCACCATTTCTCTTTTTCTTTTTCTACCAGAATTAGAGAAATCATAGAAAATTCTACAAAAATGCTAAAAATATGAGACCATTTTTCTAGGTTCCTAAATTCCTCTAGTATTTAATAAAAATAGTTCCAAGATTTTAGCCCAAACCAGGAATTATTCAGTATTTAAAAGGGCTTAAACCTATACCTTTAGAATTTTAGAAAATACTTGGTGATTCCAAAAATCACAAGACTTTTTAGATAAGTCCAACATGGTACTTAGAACCCTTGGTTGAAGTTTGACATGTTTTGGACATTGTTTGATTCCCATACCCAAAACCCTAGCCTTCTAATTAATAATTGCCTTAGGGAAATGAGATACTATTGGGGCCATGCTTCGTCGCCGAAGGTCCTGCAGGAAGAAACAGCTTCGGCTAAAGCTGCTTATACATGATGACCGAAGCTGCCACTCATGAAGCTTCGGTGTTATAGCATGCCCGAAGACGAAGGATCGAACCGACTTAAAGATAGAATGACCTTTTTAGCCCATAAGGGTCTGAGTCATTGTTGTAAACTTTTATAAGGGGCATGATTGTAATTCCTTACAGGCTGTGTCCTGTGTCTATAAATAGTGAACAGTATTCCTTTACTGTTCACGCATTCCTGTAATTGCAAACGCATTGCCCGGGAAATATTGTCTGTCAAGGAGAAGGTATAAATGTACTTAAACTCTATGTTCTGACATTTTTATGTTCATATAATAAAATATGTGAATGATGTTACTTATTTCTGATACATCTATCTTTAATGTCTCATGTTTTATATATTATTTCATATTATTTTGTAAGTTTAATCACGAAAGTATGACCTTCGTGATACTTCACTCATGGTCTTCGTCCGAAGTTCATTAAATCCTTGGGGAAATAATGCTTCAGCGGACGAAGGGCATTAATATTTAATATTTTATGTTGCCTTATTCTTAATTCATAGCATTTGAGAACAAGTCCCCAACATTGGCGCCCACCTCCGGTCAACTCATTTCCACTTTTTTGAGCTGATGGCTTCGGTCAAGAATCAAGCTGGAACTGCTTCGGCCCGAAGATGGTTCTCCCGATAACAGGCGGTTCATGCTCAGAGCCGGCCAACAAGAAACAGAAGAAGGAGGCACAGAGAAGAGTACAGCATGTAGGGGTACAAGGACCCTTCATCAAATCAAGATGGTCTCACATCCCAATTACCTTTTCTCAAGAGGATCTTCAGCTCAAGGATTACCCATACAATGATGCTATGGTTATTTCTTGTGTGATCAAAGGATTTCTGGTCCATAATGTTTTGGTTGATACAGGCAGTGCAGCAGATATCATATTTGCTAAGGCCTTCAGACAAATGCAAGAGCCCGAAGATAAGATTCATGATGCTACGCACCCTCTTTGGCTTCGGAGGGCGGCAGATTGTAGCACTTGGTAAGATCACCATGCCAGTAACCTTCGGATTCGTCAACAACACAAGGACTGAGCAAATTGTGTTTGACATTGTTGACATGGAATATCCTTACAATGCTATCATTGGTCGCGGAACACTCAATGCTTTCGAAGCAATTCTTCACCCAGCATATCTTTGCATGAAGATACCTTCGGATCAGGGACCTATTGCTATTCATGGGAGTCAGGAAGCCGCCAGAAAGGCCAAGGGGAATTGGACTGATTCAAGGGCAATCCACAACATAGATGAAGCCGAAGCTTGTGAGCAGTACAAGCATAGAAGGGAGAAGGCTGCTTCGGCCGATCAGCCGAAACCCATGCTTTTATGCGAAGATATCGCAGAGCAGAAGGTGCTGCTGGGATCTCAATTGTCTGAGGAACAAGAGAAAAACCTTGATAAGATTCTTGTTCAACAACAAAGATGTCTTTGCATGGTCGGCTAATGATCTTTGCGGAGTTAACAGGGATGTTATTGAACATTCGCTTAATGTTGATCCATCCTTCAGACCCAGAAAGCAGAGGCTTCGGAAGATGTCTGATGACAAGGCCGAAGGTGCTCGGAATGAAGTGAAAAGACTTCTCAGTGCCGGAGTTATCAGAGAGGTAAAATACCCAGAATGGCTGGCTAACACTGTTATGGTAAAAAAGGTCAATGGTAAATGGAGGATGTGTATCGATTTTACTGATCTCAACAAGGCCTGTCCGAAGGACGAGTTTCCATTGCCAAGGATAGATTCCTTAGTTGATGCAGCAGCTTCATCAGAGCTTATGAGTCTGCTGGATTGTTATTCAGGCTATCATCAAATTTGGATGAAGAAGGAGGATGAGCCGAAGACCAGCTTCATAACCCCTAGTGGAACATATTATTACCTTCGGATGCCTGAGGGGCTCAAGAATGCTGGAGGAAGCTTCAGCAGAATGACAGCGAAGGTTCTTCAATCTCAGATAGGCAGAAATGTGCTAAATTATGTTGATGATATCATTGTAAAAAGCACGAAGCAAGAGAATCACATTACTGACCTGCAGGAAACCTTCGCTAATTTCAGACAGGCCGGTTTAAAGTTGAATCCAGAAAAAATGTGTCTTTGGGGTGAAGAAAGGGAAATTTCTTGGCTGCCTAGTTTCAACAAAAGGGATTGAGGCTAATCCAAATAAAATCGAAGCTATCCTTCGAATGGAACCACCCAGTACAAAGAAGGGGGCTCAAAGATTGACAGGAAGACTGGCATCTCTCAACAGATTCATATCTAGATCAGCAGAGAGAAATTTACCATTTTTCAAAGTGCTGAAGTCAGCCGAAGTTTTCCAATGGGGACCAGTCCAGCAGAGAGCCTTCGAAGAGCTGAAGCAATATTTGATAAATCTAACAACGCTAACCCCACCAACGTCAGGGGCTCCCCTGTTGTTATATGTGGCAGCCTCGCACTCAGCGGTAAGTGCGGCACTTGTCCAAGAGAAGCTTGAAGGGCAAATCAAGAAGCAAGCTCCAATATACTTTGTATCTGAAGTCCTTAGTTTATCAAAGAAAAATTACACAGAATTGGAGAAGGTGCTATATGCTGTTTTGATGGCTTCTAGAAAGCTTCGGCATTATTTCCAAGCATACAATATAATTGTCCCTTCTTCACAACCATTGAAGGACATTATGAGAAATAGAGAAGCTACTGGAAGGATTGGAAAGTGGGCTGCGGAACTTAATGAATTTTGCATTGATTATGTACATAGATCTTCGATTCAGTCCCAGGCGTTAGCTGACTTCATTGCTGATTGGACGCCAGGGGCTCAGGTAGAAGAGTCAAATAAAGATGCCGAAGCATGGACAGTATTATGTGATGGTTCTTGGGGAACCTTCGGAGCAGGAGCAGCCGCTGTGTTGGTCGCACCCTCCAAAGTTAAAACTTGCTACGCAGCAAGACTTGATTTTAGCTGCACAAATAACATTGCTGAGTACGAAGCTTTACTTTTGGGTCTTCGGAAGTTAAAGGCAATGGGAATCAGAAGGGCGGTTCTTAAAACTGATTCCCAGGTTATCTCTGGTCATATTGACAAGAGTTGTAAGGCAAGAGACCCAAAGCTTGAGAAGTATTTAGATACGGTCCGAAGGATTGAAGCTTCCTTCGAAGGGTTTTCTGTAAAAAATATTCCTCGAGGAGAAAATGACCATGCTGATTTGCTAGCCAAGTCAGCAGCACAGGGGCTGCCTTTACCTTCGGAAGTATTTTTTGAAACAATAAAAGCACCTTCGGTTGAACTTCTTGAAAGAGCGGTCCTCAATATATCTCCTGTTTATAGTGAAGACTGGAGAACTGAGATCATCTCCTACCTTAAGGGTAATTTCCTTTCAGATGATGAAGCTTATAACAAGAGAATAGAGGCAAGAGCTCGTCCATATGTAATAATAGAAGGGGAGCTATACAAGCATGGGGTCTGCTCTCCGTTACTCAAATGTTTATCCAGAGCCGAAGGTATAGAATTGATGAAGGAAATACATGCAGGCCTGTGTGGATCTCACATTGGATCTAGGCCTTTGCTGGGAAAAGTTTTTCGCCAAGGATTTTATTGGCCAAAAGCAGCTTCGGATGCAGCCGAACTAGTCCAAAAGTGCGAAGGTTGTCAGAAATGTGCAAGAGATCAAAAACAACCTTCGTCTCTAACTCAGTTAATACAACCCACTTGGCCGTTGCAAAGGTGGGGCCTTGATTTGTTAGGTCCGCTACCACCAGCACAAGGGAATTTAAGATATGTTGTAGTGGCAGTGGAATATTTTTCTAAATGGATTGAGGCAAAGCCTCTAGCCACAATAACTTCGGTTACTGTTCAAAAGTTTTTCTGGCAAAACATTGTCTGTCGCTTCGGAGTGCCGAAGGCTATCACTGTGGACAATGGAACGCAGTTTGACTCCGAAGCTTTCAAAGAATTTTGTGAACAAATTGGCACGAAGATCCATTTTTGCGTCAGTTCGACATCCGTAATCGAATGGACTAGTTTGAAAGGGCTAATGGCATCATAATGACAGGAATAATGAAGTTAATATTCAATCAGCCAAGGGGAAAGTGGCCAGATGAATTAATTAAAGTGGTGTGGAGCCACAACACAACAGTATCAAGGTCAACAGGTTTTACCACCATTCAAATTGTTGTTTGGTGATGAAGCAATAACCCCAGAAGAGGCTAAGGCAGGATCAATAAGAACAGTGGCTTCGGCGAAGGACGAAGCTGATTGCTCTGTGGACAAAGATGCTATAGAAGGGATCAGGCTTCAGGCTGTGGAAAACATCAACAAGTACCAAGCCGAAACAATAAAATGGCGTGATAGAAAGGTTCGGTTGAAGAACATTAAGCCAGGACATTTGGTGCTTCGAAGAGTGGCCAACCCAGACACAGTGGGCAAACTACAGCTAAAATGGGAAGGCCCTTTTCTGGTAGTATCTTCGTCAAGACCCGGTTCCTACAGATTAAAGGATATGGACTGGCAACGACATTCCTAGATCATGGAATGTGGATGAGCTTCGGCGGTATTATGTGTAACCTGATGTAATCTTTTTTATTTTTTATTGTTGTTTTAGTTTTTCCTTATGGCACCCTTTTCCTTTCCAAAGGGGAGAAAGGTTTTTAATGGGGCCAAAAATGTAATTTTTCTTTTCCTTATTTCAATTCTATAAGAGTGATATCCCCCAAAAATGTAAATGTAAAAGCTGACAATGCACCATCGAGTGCAATGGAAAAAGAAAGAAGGAGAAGCTCAATAGTCGTTCCCAAGGAATGCAGAGCTTACAGCGAAAAATAAACGCTGATTCTGCCGAAAGTAAAAGGCGAAGAAGCTCCTAAGGGAGGCTTACAGCGAAAAATAAACGCTGATTCCGCCGAAAGTAAAAGGCGAAGAAGCTCCTAAGGGAGGCTTACAGCGAAAAGTCAGCGCTGATACACCCAAAAAGTAAACGGTGAAGCCGAAAAATAAACGGCAAAAAAGATTTGAGTTATTCTCAAGGGAATGAGGGCTATGATTATGGTTTTTTTGGATGTACATTCAAATAATCATTTGCACAATGCATTACATCATGACATTTGCATTCATAAACATTCATTTAGACATATATAGGATCATCATCATCGTATCATACAGAAAAGGCAGATGCTTCGGTTATGAGGAAAAACTTCGGAGAAAACAGGAAATTTTCATGCTTCGTTGTGTACGAAAAGAAGGGAAGGTGTTTTTTGCCTTCGGCTCAAAAGTAAAGTTTCGTTCACAGCAAAGCGGATTGTACACGGATAAAGGAGAAAAGATATATTACAAGGTATGCACAAATTTACATAAGTTTTTTCCACAATTATATTACAAAGATCTCTTCAGAATTTTTTGCAGGAAAGTCTTTTACAGCAACTGTTAAGCTTCAGCCCGTCATTCTTCAGCTTCATCATCCTGCACATATTAAAGCAGAATAAGAAAGGTGAAAATTTCAAGGAGAAGTGAAAGTAACAAGTATAAGTTTCTCACCGGCTTAAGGTGGCTCCGAGCTTCGTCACCAGCCATTTTTCGCCCGCCATTTACCCAAATCTGAGTCATAATCTGTTTCCAATGCTTCGGGCTAGGCTTGGGATGTCAACCAAATCTGCTGGTGGACAAGCTGAAGTTTGGGCCTATTTACAATTTTTCCGTGCGTACAGCCAGCCTTCAGGAAAGCGGTGGCTGTGCCTCGAGAAGCTAGCAGGGCGCAGAAGTCAGCATGCCCAGCAATAACTTCGTCAAGTGCATCAACCTCGCCTTCAATGTATTCTAGGGTGCTGGGCAGGGTCTCAGATGAAGGTGTAAATATATCAGAGCTGGCTCCAATGAGTGAAACACATCCTTCAGCCGCTGCACGCATCGGCTGCCGAAAATTTAAGCATTTCTCCTGAAGCTCCTTCAATGATTTTGCAAATTTGAATTCTTTCTCGATTTCAGTCTTGAGACTTGTTTCGAGGTTCTTCTTTTCCTGCTCAGATTTTTCTGACTTTTTTGAGTAATTCATTGTTTTAACCTGTTATTTTTGGCTTGGGCTTCAGCCAATGAACCTTCCATAGAATGAATGACGAAGTCCTTCTTTTCCAAGATAGCTTCGTGATCTTTAACTTTGATTTTAAGATCTTGAACAACGGAGCCTTTTTTCCTCAGAGCAGCTTCGTAATTTTTGACTTTGTTTTTCTAGATCTTTGATGGTAGCTTCGTTCTTTTCATCCTCAAGATCTTGTTGCATTCTCAGCACTTTACTTAGAAGTATACTCTGCCAAAAACAACCTTCGTCAGAAAACAACTTAATTCAAAATAAAAAATATATAATAATAAAAAATCGAGACTTTTTTACCTTGAAATTAGCATAGAGCAAGCTACCGGCGATATGCTGTCGCTGGTATCTGCAGAGGTCCGCTTCTATCTTCGGCAGGCCAACGCTTTTGGAGAAGGTCCTAACAACCTTGGCCTCAGTTCGGTTTCTGAAGGCATCTCAGCTTCCCTTCATTGACTCCACAAATAGCAGAGACCCTGGTTTGTATCCGCAGGATATAGCATATTTCTTCAGCTCTTCTTTTTTCAGCGTCTGACAACTCTTGTCCAAGTATATCTTGAAAATTAAAATCTTCTTTTCCAAAAAGTCTTCAATCTGCTCTTTTCTTTTTTCTGTTCCCGTGTTCACTGTAACCACAGCAGTTTCTTCTTCTGCCATTCTCAGAAGCATATTGTCAATATCATCAAGTGTAGTTTTCCAGGTTAGGATCTTCGTTGGTCCCGGTTTCGGCCCCGGTGGCTTCGGCTCCGGTGGTTTTCGGCTCCGGTGGCTTCGTCTCCTCCGGTTTCGGCTCCAATGGCTGTGGGATCGGTAGTGACAATTTTTGACGCCGAGGTCGGTGGCGGGTGTCTGATGAATGACATCAGCCACTTGGATAATTCTTCGGTTTTTTTCGGCTTTGCGGGACTTTCTGCTGCCGAAGCTTCTTTGCCCTTCTGAAAAAACTTCGTCAGTTCTGGCGCCAGCGGGCTTAGCTTGATAGGCAAAGGTTCAGTCATTACCTTCAGAATCTCTTCCACTTCGGCAGCAGAAGGTGTCGCAGGAGTTTCCTCCTCCTGGGCCGACCGTCTTTGGTTTTTGGAGATGCAGGTTTTGGAGATGCATCTTTTCTTTTTCCTTGAAACAGCTACCCTCGGTCCAGGGCTCCGTTTTTTTTAGAAATTTCTTTTTTCCTTTTTGGCCAATTTGGTGCTTTCTTTGTCCAGGGCACTGGCAATCCTCTTTCTCTTTGGGCCTTCGGCATCTCCGCCCAGTTGCTCGTAATCAGGGTAATCAAATTCAAAGCATCTAGCACACGATTCAATCTTCGCTTTCGGAAGAGTGCCGAAGGCTGCAGTCATCAACTGATCTTCTTTTCTTAGAGTAATTTCCGAGGATATCGTTGCACATAATCTCGATTGGTCCAACCACTCTTGGCAGGGCTTTTTAAAGTGTTTTTTAAACTTGTAGTAATACGGCAATCGAACAAATTCTCCCTTTTTCTTTTCTCCCTCTAGCTTCGGCATCTCCAATCCCTCATTGATGGAAACACTTTAAAAGCCAGAAATTCCTGCACCAAGTCTCTAGTGCCAATATGATCTGAAATCACGCGAAATTCAGCCAAAGCAATTTGGCTCGGGCTTCCACTTATCATGTTGCATCGAGGCCTCGTTTCTCCGAAGGTTAGCTCTAGTGGACTCTGGACCAATTTATCTTCATCTTTATCAACTTTAACATAAAACCACTCAGATTTCCATCCGGCTGGCCATTTGCTTCGGTAGCTTATCACTGGAAACTTCGAAGTTTTGCGATAAGCAACGTTTGTAACATCCAAAATTCTCATGATGACCATCTCCTCTGGCTTTAGTCTGATAGTGTAGTTCATGGACTCAACAGAAGCCTTCACCGAATGGTTCCACTCCCTGGCTACGAAGGGCCCAAATAATAAACACTTAACCTAACAATAGCATTAGGGGTCAGCTGATGAAGGTAAACCCCAAACTTCTTCAACACATCAGCAATCATCCCATTCAAAGGAAACGTTAATCCTGCTTTTAAAGAAGCTTTTTGAACACAACCACTTCATTCTTTTCCGGCTTCGGAGTAATCTCCTCCTCGCCAAAACGAACCAGCTCCTTTTTTGTTTCACTAAAGTAGCCCCAGCTTCACCATTTTTGGAAGGTCAGCTTCAGAGATGGTGGACTTTCCAAAGTCCAAATGACTAGGTTTGCTTGGCATCCCGCAGTTGTACTCATCTTCGGAACCAACTTCTTCAACATCAGCTTGCGTTGCTTCGGCAGCAGGTGTGTCTTCTGATGGAACTAGCCCGGAACGCCTCATCGCTTCAGAAATCAGAACAGTTTCAACGGCTTCGGTCTCGTCTCCATCACGCTCAACCCTAGCAGTGGAGCGTATTCTGGCCATTTGATTTAAATTTTCTTGGAAAAATTCTTTGGAAGTCAATAACCTTTTTTCCGAAGCTCTCCTCGTGACGAAGCACAATCCAAACTGGAACTTCGTTTGAATGCAAAAATCAAGCTTCGGCTATGGTTAAATTTTTGGCAGCAAAACAGTGCAATAGCAATGAATGCCGTGGTAACTTCACACCTACCTGTCTGTTTATGTAGTGCTGCAGGTAAGAAGGTGAATCGTCAGAATTTTTTCACCGGGCAAACAGTCACTCGCACCCACTGCACGGTGGGCCGCAAAAACCAAGAAGGTGAACCTGCATGGTTAGGACCGCTCCGTGCTCGAAAACTGTATCGTTTCTCGGCAACGAGCTCAGGGAAGGTGTTTTCGGACCTTCGGCTTCCCGAAGCCTAAGAGACTTTTTTCACGGATCAAGCTCGTTACGAAAAACGATCTAGCACCGCGAAGGGGACCATACTTCGTCGCCGAAGGTCCTGCAGGAAGAAACAGCTTCTACTAAAGCTGCTTATACATGATGACCGAAGCTGCCACTCATGAAGCTTCGGTGTTATAGCATGCCCGAAGATGAAGGATCGAACCGACTTAAAGATAGAATGACCTTTTTTAGCCCATAAGGGTCTGAGTCATTGTTGTAAACTTTTATAAGGGCATGATTGTAATTCTTACAGGCTGTTGTCCTGTGTCTATAAATAGTGAACAGTATTCCTTTACTGTTCACGCATTCCTGTAATTGCAAACGCATTGCCCGGGAAATATTGTCTGTCAAGGAGAAGGTATAAATGTACTTAAACTCTATGGTCTGACATTTTTATGTTCATATAATAAAATATGTGAATGATGTTACTTATTTCTGATACATCTATCTTTAATGTCTCATGTTTTATATATTATTTCATATTATTTTGTAAGTTTAATCACGAAAGTATGACCTTCGTGATACTTCACTCATGGTCTTCGTCCGAAGTTCATTAAATCCTTGAGGAAATAATGCTTCAGCGGACGAAGGGCATTAATATTTAACATTTTATGTTGCCTTGTTCTTAATTCATAGCATTTGAGATCAAGTCCCCAACAGATACTAACTCAAAAAAACCCTAGTTTCCTTGGTGCACCGTGAAGGAAAGTTGGATTCAAGATACAACTTGATGTATCTCTTCTATCATTGCATTTTCATAAGCATTACATGAGCATTCATGGTTATATATGGTTATGTATAGAAAACAAAGAAGAAGTAACTGTTGAAGAAGAGGAGACTGCTCCATCAACAGAAAATCCACCTGCCGAGAACTGCTTTTATTTTGATATTTGTGGAGTAGAGCCCGACTCCCCTACAACACAAGGCAAGCCCCGGTGCATTTGCCACCTCCTTGCTATTTTAAATCTTTACCACCTTATATGATGCATTAGGTGATAGGAGTTGCGTGCTAAACTAATTGTTGCATTTCCTTCCTTGGGACTGTTTACCATTCCTTGAATACCTGTTTTATTAAAAAGGTTTTTTTGATGCTTAGTCCTACTTTAGAAAAGCAAATATTTTGTTTTAAAAACAAAAGTTGAGGCTTCACAGTGGATGGGATGTTTTCAAAAAAAAACTTGATGGTGGATCCATCATGGCCGTGATGGGTTCAACATCAGAAAAGATGTACCTCTACTAGGTACCAGACTTTGGGTTTTAAATGATAAAGCTGAGACCGGGCGGGGTGACTTGCACGAGAAGAAAGTCTCGGTGTAGTGTCTCCATCTGAGTCGCTTAAGGACCGTGTCGATGTGGGCCTGCTGACCGAGGACCCTTCAACTGGTCACATGCCTCATCATGGGTAAGCTTTGCCTCGGGCAGATTAATACCAGAAAGGCCAACACGCAATGGGAGTGGAGAGATGGCGAGAGTAGCGTGTACCCTCCGTGGCAAGAGGCTGGACGATGGTGTATCTGTGCTCTCAGTTGGCGTGAACCCAGTCTGGTCTTAAGAAACCCAGTGGCGAGTTGACATATGCAAGGGTTAAGTGCTACATATGTCATGCGATTGGAGATCCTCAGATGAGTATTAATCAATTCGGATCGCCGTTACTTCTCAGACATGAAGACTTGGTCACTGACTTACATGTAGCATTTCAGTGAACTTAAAGGGTTGATAAAAGATGGCTAGTGTAGGTCAAGTGCTTGAACTAGGGTAGAAAGAACTCTAGTGACAGGTAATGACTTAACTTGCTAATAAAACTGGATTTTTAAGGATCCACCTTTAGTAAGCATTTCTGTAAAACAGAGTCTTTGATACTTGATCAGCCTTACCTTGACTCCCTCAAACCAGCATATCCTTGAGAGTCTTTTCTTTTGACGGGTAAGACATGCGAAAATACACTTCGTACTCAGGGTTTTCGAACCCATGTTGTTGTAGGTGAGGAAACAGCAGACTTTTGCTATTTTTGCTCTAAGGTGGTGCCCAAAGAAGAACCTCAGCAGTGAAGCCACGGGAGGATGTTGGCCCTCCCACTTGAAAAACAATATACTTTTGTGCGGGAGGGGTTTTTGCCTCCCAAGTCTGTAATAATATTACTCTATAACCTGGTAATGTAATAATTACACTATCTATATTTTGATGAATGTAAATTAAGTTTTTGTAATTCGCTTCCGCTTATTCGTTCCTCTGATGTGTTATAATATCTGCATGATGGGTGAAACGCTCTTGGACGAGGAAATGTGGATACAGATACCGAACTTGTCGAGTGATTATGTGCATCTATAGGGTTGTCCAAGGTCCGTTGGACAAGGACAACTGTAGGTGGGCCTAATAACTTAGGAGGTTCCATCACAATGCTGGTTTGAAATTTATCAATGAAACAAATATAACAAAAAATGAATTTGGAAAGCTCAAATCAGTGATGTGATTTTGTCCCAAGCAAATTAATTAGAACTCAACGACAAAAGTATTAACGCAAAATTAAATTGGATCGAAATAATTAGAGCTGATATTGAGTATTCATAATTAATTTGTTTCCCTATTCAGACTGTGGATAAATTTTCCGGTTTTGAATCGAATAAGGTGGATTGGAAAGGTCACCTAAGTATTTCGATCTTGTTCGAGCGATATCTACGAATTTTGTAGCGATAGTATTAAGAGTAGGCTATTTAAAATAAACCAAAACTGAATTAACTAAAACCAAATCAATCTCTGAATGCACAGCTTGACTCAGAGAAGATGGCACATGAGGTAAACTCTCTTGGCTGCTTCTGTCTTGTTTCCCTTGCTTCGATGCTCAGTGTTGTTCTTGCTTGCAGGAGGAAAAACAAGCACTCGTTGCCTCTCGTGATAATTTGGACAGGCTGTACCGTGATGCCAGCACTTCCTTGACCATTCTGGAGAGGAGTCACTGGTTTACCATGTAGGAGTTGGACCATCATCGTGACGAATTGAGTGCATCCCAGGATGAAGTGTCCCAACTTGGCAAGCTATTGTCTACCAAGGATTCCGTCATCAAAGAGTTGCGTGCTTCCAAGAGGCTTGTTACTCAGGAGCTAGAGGTCGCTCGCCTCCATATCAAGGCCTTGGAGGATGACCGCATCGTTATGAAGGTGATGCGTGACAAGGCCATGGACAAGGCTATTCGCGCCCGGCGGATCCTGACGAGGAGACCCGGCGCCGTGGTGCCTGAAGACATTGTCGCTGACGTTGTTGCTGCGCCTGATGCCGCAAGATGTCCATCTTCTTCCGCTGCTCCTGCAATCGATGCTTCTTGCAAGAATGCTCCAGGCCTCCAGCGCAATGATTTGCCTGAAAAAACACTTGTTCATTGAGATAGCACTTTTTAGAGAAAAAGTGTAGCGTGAGTTCTGTGTGCATGTAATTGTTATGTTTTGAACTGATTGTTCTGTCAGCAAGGTGCTGAAAACACCCCTAACACTGTAAATGAGATATTTCTTTTTTCGAAGTACTCCCGATTCGAGTTGGCTATTTTGTTACTAGGGTATAGTGATCACCCGCACTTGTGTACGTATGAGCAAGTTGCACCGACTTAAGGCATTTTCGTCTTAAGTCGATTACTCTGTTAGTAGGGCATATATAGTGATCACCCTAAGTCATGTAAGCATGAGCATGTCGCACCGACTTAAATTGTTTCCAACTTAAGCTGATTGCTCCGTTAGTAGGGCATAGTGATCACCATAAGTCATGTAAGCGTGAGCATGTCGCACCGACTTAAGGTGTTTCTGACTTAAGCCGATTGCTCCGTTAGTAGGGCATAGTGATCACCCTAAGTCATGTAAGCGTGAGCATGTTGCACCGACATAAGGCATTTCCAACTTAAGCCGATTGCTCCGTTAGTAGGACATAGTGATCGCCCTAAGTCATGTAAGCATGAGCATGTCGCACCGACTCAAGGTGTTTCTGACTTAAGTCAATTGCTCCGTTAGTAGGGCATAATGATCACCCTAAGTTGTGTTATGCTGATTTCGAGTTGAGCACACTCTAAGTCAGTTGTCAATCGAGAACTTGAATGTCTTGGGAGATGAAAGCTTTATTGATGAAGAAATCTTCTGATTACAGAGTACAACTCGCCCTCGAGACTTTTGAGGTATCGCTAAGGGTAGAATTTTCTGAGGTGCTTGATGTTCCATGAGTTCCCCACTTTGGTGCCATCCATCTGAGTAAGCTGGTAGGATCCTGGTCGTGTGACCTCTGCCACGACGAATGGTCCTTCCCAACCAAGTCTCCCACTGCAAAGGATCGGTTTTGCACAACTTTGTCATGGTAGCGCCTCAAAATCTGTTGGTATCTGGTCGACTGAATTGCCATGTTTAGTCGTCCCTCCTCCAGCACATCAATGTCCTCTAGCCTGGTTGCTTCTGCTTCAGCTATGCTTACAAAGGTCAACCTGGGCGCCCCGAAGATCAAATCGGCAGGTAGCACTGCCTCTGACCCATACACCATGAAGAATGGGGTGTTTCCATGCAGAGCTCAGCTAGGCTAGGTTCATAGGCTCCAGACCACGTATGGAAGTTCCCTGATCCACTTCCCCACAAGCTTCTCGCTCTTATCGAATACCTTTTTTGAGTGCATCCAGTATCATTCTGTTGGCTCTTTCCACCTGGCCATTAGCTCTTGGGTGTGCCACTGATGCGTACTTGATCTGGATGCTCCTTTATTCACAAAAATCGAAGAACTTCGAGCTGGTGAAGTTGGATTCCAGGTCAGTGATGATGCTATTTGGTATTCTGAACCTGAACATTATCTCCTTGATGAATTCCACTGCCTTTATTGAGGTCAAGGAAGCAATGGGCTTGTATTCTATCCACTTCGTAAATTTGTCAATGGAAAACCAGTATATGAGTATAACCTCCTTGAGCTTTCTTGAAAGGTCCGATCATGTCTAGCCCCTAGCATGCAAATGGCCAGGTTACAAGAATAGTTTGCAGTTGTTGCACGGGTAAGTGATGTTGTTTTGACAAAAATTGGCATGCCTCACATTTCTAGACTAACTCGGCAGCATCACTCTTTGCAGTTGCCAGTAGAACCTAGATCTAAAAGCCTTTCCCACTAGAGTTCTTGATGCAGCATGCACACCACACTGCCCAGCATGAATCTCATCTAATAGCTATCTCTCGGTAGCCGAGTGGATGCACTTCATGAGGACCCCTCCTGTGCCTCTTCTGTACAGCAGGCCCCCTATGATGGTATAGTGGGCCGACTGCCTTGCAATGCGCTCTGTTGCGGCCTTATCATCCGATTCCTCTTTATTTTTTATGTACCCGATGATTGCCTCTCCAGTCATTGGGATCTGTCTCTGGCTGACTCAGGGTGTTGTATTCTTCCATCTGATCCATGATGATGCTTGGTTCTTGTATTTCCTGGACGAAAATCCCATGTGGGGCTTGGGCCCGACTGGACCCTAGCTTCGACAATGCATCAGCCGCTGCATTGCGATCCCTTTCCACGTGATGGAACTCTAATCCTTTGAACTTGTCTTCCAACTTACGCACGGCTGCACAGTATTTGCCCATTGTGTCAGTCGAGCAGTCCTAGTCTTTGTTTATTTGACTTATGACTACCAGTGAATTGTCGTACACCATCAGTTTCTTGATGCTGAGTGAAACTACGATGCTCAGCCCGTGGACCAGCGCTTCATACTCTGCTGAATTATTGGATGCTGGAAACAAAAGCTAGAGTGTATACTTGAGTTGTTCACCTCCGAGAGCAATAAAGAGAATCCCTATCGCTGCTCCTTGCAGCTTCAGCGAGCCATCAAAGTACATTCTCCATACTTCAGCAATCTCTAGGCTTTTTGGGACCTGGTGCTCAGTCCATTCCGATATGAAATCAACCAATGCTTGAGTCTTTATTGCTGTGCGGGGTTGGAACTCTATGTCATGAGCCCCGAGCTCGCATGCCCACTTGGCTATTCTTCCAATAGCTTCTTTGTTGTGAAGAATATCACCTATCGAAAATCCTGTGACTACTATGACTTTGTGGTCGTCAAAGTAGTGCCAGAGCTTGCGAGCGATTAGAAGTACCGCGTACAGCAGCTTTTGGACTTGAGGATACCATATCTTTGAGGGCCCAAGGACTTCGCTGATGAAATAAACTAGATGCTGCACCAGGTATGCGTGTCCTTCCTCCCCCGCTCGACTACTAACGTGGTGCTTACCACGTGAGTCATGCAGGAGATATACAGGAGCATATCTTCTGTCGGCTGACCGGGCGTAGCTCGGCGCACTGGCTTGAGTATTGGCGAAGTGGTCAAGAACTTCTTCAATGCCTCTAGAGCCTCCTGTGCCTCTGTGGTCCACTGAAACTTGTCCACCTTCTTGAGTAATTTATAAAATGCCATTCCTTTCTCGCCTAGCCTTGATATGAACCTGCTCAAAGCTGCCATGCATCCAGTGAGCTTTTGCACCTGTTTCTGCGACTGCGGTGCTTCCATTCTCATAATGGCTTCGATATTTTCTGGATTGGCTTCTATTCCTCGATGGCTGACAATGAATCCAAGCAGCTATCCGGCTGGTACTCCGTAGACACACTTTTCTGGGTTCAGCTTCCACCAGTAGTGCCTCAGGCTATTGAAGACTAGTTGCAAATCCTCGATGAAGTTTTCTAAGTTTTCTGTCTTGATAACCACATCATCGATGTAAGCCTCCTCCCGCTTGCCCTAGTGATCGGCTAAGCATGTTTGGATGCCCCACTTTATTCTTTTTTAGTACAAGAACAGGATTTGCTAGCCAATCAAGGTGCAGTACTTCTCTAATGAATCCTACCGACACTAAGCAAGCTAACACGGCGCAAATAGCCTCCCTTTTATCAGACGTGAAACGACGTAGCTTCTATCGAATCGACCTTGCTTGTGGATACACCTTCAGTTTGTGCTCGGCCAGTTCCGGGGACTGCTGGGATATCCGCAGGTTGCCATGCGAATACATCCTGGTTATCTTGCAGGAACTGAATGAGTGCGCTTTCTTATTTGTCATCGAGGCTGGAGCTGATAATGGCAGTCTTACGCTCATCAGAGAACCCCATATTAATCCTCTTAGTTTCTTTAGTCGGCCATATAGAGGTCACGGCCTGAGCTTCGTTAGTGGGTATTGTGAGATTTTCCTCCTCCAGCCTGGTGTTCGCCTGGGTGGGAAGAGCTATTGGGGGCCCAGCGTTGAGAGCTGTTTAAATGGCTCCTCAGAAGCACTCTGTGACGCCTTGGAAGTCAGCGCGCACAGTGATGATTCCCTAAGGTCCTGGCATTTTCAGTATCATGTACGGGTAATGTGGAATGGCCATGAACTTCGCAGTCCTGGCCTTCCGATAATGGCGTTGTACCCGCAGTCGAAACACGCCACCTCAAACCTCAGGAACTCAGTTCTGTAGTTCTCTAGGGTCCCGAAGGTGATGGATAGGTAGATGTGCCCGAGTGGGTACTCTCCTTCAGTCGGCATGATACCGAAGAAGGGAGTACCTGACTCGGTGAGGTCTTTGATTGCGACCCCTAGGGCCTAGAGCGTCCAGGGGAAGGTGAGGTTGATGCTACTTCCCTCGTCCACTAATACTTTCTTCACCCGGCTCTCTCGGATCACCAGATCAACGAGGAGCGGGTATTTGCCGGGATGGACAAAGTTGAGCCATTGATCAGCTCAGCTAAAGGTAATCGTGTGCTCCGACCACCGATAAGGAGCTGGGGCACTAGTGGTAGCCACCAGGACCTACCAGTCATTGAGCTTTTGCTGCCTTCTGTTCTCTTCTGCTTCGTGCCCTCCAAAGATGACGTTGACATCCCTGTCAACGCGTGGGAAAGCTCCACCCCCTCCCCCTTCCTGCTGCTGAGGCTGCCTGGGCTCGCCAGGATCTCCTCGCCGTGGGGGAGGCAGTAGAGGCTGGAATGATCGGCCATGCCTGACGGAGTGCTTGAAGTCTCTGCAGTTCTGTAGGGTGTGGCGCATGTCCTTGTGGTATGAGCACTGGGCATCGAGGATTTCATCTAGTGTTTGTACCCCTCCATAGGGGCACGCCACGGGCCCGAGCGGCAGGTGGCCCAGCGGTGTGCACCTCCTCGTGGGTCCTCTTCTCCCAGCGCCTGTCCGGCTGCTGGTTTGTGTCTCGCCGTGGCGCGGGTGGCACGGGTTTAGTGCCTCCGATGACGTCTTGGGCCCGTTCATCCGCGGTAATGTAGAGGTCTACCTCCCAAAATAATTGTTCGGAGGTGGATAGTGCTTGCTGAAGTGTGGCTCAGACGAAGGCCGAGTCATTGGATCCCCGGTAGAAGTCTTCAATCACCGCTGCCCTCGGCGACTTCGAGGATGCAGTTCCTCATTGTTTGAAAAATTTTGAGGAATGATCGGAGGGTTTCATCATTCTGGCGCCTGATGGATTTGAGGTCCCATGGCTGCGTCGGCTTGTTGGAGAGGGACAGGAAGTTGGTGATGAAGCGCCGACTGAAGTCCCTCCAATCGTCGATGTAGTGTCGGGGTAGATGTCGGAGCCACTACAGCGCATCTTGCCCCAGGACAATGGCAAGTACACCATCATCACGTCCTCAGTCGCCCCGGCGACATGGGCGGCAGTCATGTAGACGACCAACCAGGCACCTGGGTCCTGCTTGGGCTTGTACTTGTCGATGTTGGGGACCTTGAAGTTGGGAGGCCACTGGATGGCCCAGATACTCAGAGTAATCGTGGAGACTCCGAACGTGTCTTCCTGTCGGCGTTCATGTTGTTGGTCCCGGGGAGGGGAAGTCGGTAGTGTGTCGTCTCGACCATCCCCGGAATGGGCCACTAGTTGAGGCTGCAGCCGACTCAACACGGGTGGTGCGACTTCGTGCTGGGACGTCGTGATCCCGGTCATACTCCTCTTGGCGCCTTATCTCATTTTCATGCCGTCGGTCACGTGAAGCGTTTATGGAGCTCCGCGCGTCTCGGCGGCTGTTGATGGCGTGACATAAGTGAAAGGGAATTAGGCTTACACCTAGTTCCTAAATAATTTTGGTGGTTGAATTGGCCAACACAAATAATTGGACTAACTAGTTTGCTCTAGTGTATTAGTTATACAGGTGCCAAAGGTTCACACTTAGCCAATAAAAAGACCAAGTATTGGGTTCGACAAAAGAGCAAAGGGACAACCAAAGGCACCTCTGGTCTGGCGCACCGGACTGTCCGGTGTGCCACCGGACATGTCCGGTGCACCAGAGGACTCCGAACTCAAACTCATCACCTTCGGGAAATTCCAGAGGCGACTCCGCTATAATTCACCGGACTGTCCGGTGTACACCGGACATGTCCGGTGCTCCAAGGAAGAGCGGCCTCAGGAACTCGCCAGCCTCGGGAATTCACTTCAGCTGCTTCGCTATAATTCACCGGACATGTCCGGTGTACACCGGACTGTCCGGTGTAACTGCGGGGCAACGGCTACTCCGGCGCCAATGGTCACCTGCAGACGCATTTAATGCGCGCCAGAAGCGCGCAGTCGTCAGACACGCGGGAGCAGGCGCACCGGACACTCCACAGTTCGTGTCCGGTGCGCCACCGGACATCAAGGCGGGCCCAGTGTCAGAGCTCCAACGGTCGAAACCCCAACGGTCAGGTGACGTGGCTGTCGCACCGGACATGTCCGGTGTGCACCGGATTGTCCGGTGCGCCATCGAACAGACAGCCCTCACCAACGGCTAGATTTTGGTTGGTGGCTATAAATACCACCCCAACCGGCCACTTCAAGGTGGGGGAGCCCAAGCAACATTCCAAGTCATCTAGTTGACATACTCAAGCCCTCCCAACCACATATATTCATTGATCCATCCTATACACAAGATTTAGACCACTACAACCAACACAAGTGCCACAAAAGAGAGAGCAAGCAAAAGAGAGCTACTCATTTGAGTTTAGCACTAGTGCCTTGTGAGATTCATCGAGAGATAGTGTGTGCTTCATCTTTGTGTTCATTTGCGCGTGGAGTTTTGACTCCCATTCGAACTTCCTCCAAAGTTTTGGAGGCTTGTAAAAGCTAGCAAGAGACACCAAAGATTGTGGTGGTCCTTGTGGGATTGAGAGTGATCCTTGAGAAGAAGAAGAGCTCACCGATCCTTGTGTGATCGGGGGAGAGAGGGAAAGGGTTGAAAAAGACCCGTCCTTAAGTGGACTCCTCAACGGGGATTAGGCCTTCGAGGGCCGAACCTCGGTAAAAACAAATCACCCGTGTCCATTGTGTTTATTGCTTGTGATTTGTTTGTTTTCCCTTGCTCTAAGTTTTCTTGCACCTTTATTTGCTAATATCATTTGGCGTTGCTTCAAGTTAAATTCCCATTTAGTGAAGCAACACGTTGCAAGAAAGAACTTGTCCTAGTGCTCTTCTCATCTAAGGCTTCTTGCTTTGTTTAACTTACTAGTTGTATTGATTTATCACTTCCGCGTTATTTAGCAATACTCTTTTCAAGCAAGAACTTAGTTTCTATTCTCTGATATTTGTATATCTTGTTCTAACCACTAATCAAGGGATCTAGTTGGGGGATAAAGTTTTAATTTTCAGGTTTCGCCTATTCACCCCCCCCCCTCTAGGCGACTTTCAATTGGTATCAAAGCTAGGCACTTCATCTTGAGTCTAACAACTCGAAGTGATGGCTCGTAGAAGATCCCAAAAGAACAAGAAGACTCCTTCATCGAACGCAACTCAAAAGGAGGTAACTCTTGAAGTATTATTTGATGATTGTTCTAATTATGACTCATGGTCCTCTAGTGTGATAAATGCTTTTAGAACCATAGATCCACGATTAGAACAAATTATAGACAAGAGTATTTTTCCCTCTAATTTCAATGGAAAAATTAATTTCGAGGAGGATCAAAGATGTTATCGCTTAAACTATCTAGCTTTTGACATCTTAACTAAATCTCTTATTAAAGAAGATTATCGTGCCTTCATATCAAATCATGACGAATCAATCCATGATGCGCATGATATTTGGACTAGAATTAGAAGCAAATTTGATGAGTCCTATTATGATAGTCCATTTTGTGCTTCTACTTCCTTTGGTATTTGTGATACTAACCCTTGCAAGGAAGAAGAAGAAAATGAATGATGGAGACCAAACGATGAATCCACCTCTCCAAAAGGTTTGTCTTCCCATTTCGATTCCCACATGTGTTGTGTGGCTAATGCAAATGATTGCAGAAGGACAAATGAGGATGAGGAGGAAGAAAGAAGCTTCTTGCATCTCTACGCTCGCCTAAGCCAAGAAGATAAGGCGGTCATGCTCAAACTTCTAGAAAGAGCGAGAGAGCAAAGCGAAGCTCGTCAAAGGCTAGAAGATGTTCTCTCCATGAAAATGCTACACTTTGACGAGTTGACTAAAGAACATGAGGAGCTAAAGTGCTCTCATGTTGATTTGGTCCAAAGGTATGAAACTGTTTCAATTGAGCATGATAACGCTTTACATTGTATCGCTCAATTAGTAAATAGGAATACCTTGCTTAAGGACCAAGTAGAAAAGCTAAAAGTTGAAAATCTAGCTTTTCAAGAAAAACATGATATGCTTCTATGTTCTCATGAAAATCTTATGGATGATCATATCATACTAAACATTGCTCATGAGGTTGTGATAGAAAACTTAAAATCCCAACAACCTCACTCGTGCACATGGGTTCAAATTGATACTATATTACCATGTGCTAATGCTTGTTGTTTGTCGACAAGCAAATCTTCCTTTGAGCTAGAATTTGCAGGAACAAATGAGGATTCGTATCAAAAGCTCAAAGAAGAAAATGAGAGGCTAAAGAAGAGCTTGACACAACTAAAAGGGAAATGCATTGCCCAACCTTCTCAAGATAACCGTGATCACATGGTGAAGAAGCTTGAGACGGGAACAACCGTGGCATGCAATACATCCCTTGAAGAAAATGTCAAGGATTTGAGGATTGCCAAGAGGAAGAAACAAAAGATGAAATTCAACACCTCCTCCAAAAGCCTCAACCATGCCTCCTGTAAAGCCCAAAGTTTGTAATAGAAAAAAAATAATAATAATAACATGTAAAAAAACAAATATATATAATTATGTAGTGTTTTGGGTAATTTAAGAAAGTTTATTCTGTAACTTGAATAAATATGTTTTCAAATAGGAGAATATATATAATCCTTATATGAGTTAATTTAGTGAATAAAACATTTATAAATATCTTCTAAAATATTTAAGCTAAGGTATTTTTTTATAAATAATAAAGATTAGAGATTAGTTTCTTAATGTACATTATGTGAGCATAATTGGTGTATTCCAAATCATTTTTCATAGACATGGTGAAATAATAAATAAATAAATAAAATTATGGATCTGCATTCATGCTAAGCTCTTCTGTTTGTTCATTGAAATTTTTGTGCAAGTTCAAAATCAAATTTGAATCTAATTTGAAAATTTAGAAGTTAGAAAAGAAATAAGAAAATAGAAAAAAAATAGAAAGGAACAAACCTCGTGCTGGGCCGCATTCTGGTCATGGCCCAATACGGCCTACCCCTCTCTTCGGCCGCGTGGGCCGCAGGTCGGCCCAACTTCCTACCTATCCCACCGGCTACACTTCCTATTTCGCTGGCATGTGGGGCCCGCGCGTCAACAGCTCATTTCTTCACAACGCGTATCTGTGTCTACTACCCGAGCCACTGACCGGTGGGTCCACCTCATCAGTCGTCTTCTTCCTCAAGTCCGAACCGGGAGCCACGCTTGGTCACGTCCGTGATCTCCTGGAGAATTTGTTGCGATTCTTTCTCTGGAGGCCTCGCCTCATGGCTATATAACCCGAGCTCCCCGCAATTGAACGAATCCATGGGACGCTAGCTCCGGAAACCATGGCGGCAACCAGAGAGAGGGAAGGAGGGGGGAAATCCGCCGTCGCCGTCTGATGCCTGTGGCGCCACGTAGTGACCGAGAGTTGGTTAGGGAGCTTCACGAGCGCGCTAGGAAGACATGACAACCCTCAATTTGGCGGGGAACGTCGTGGTCTGGTGGGGAATTCTTCACCGACGATCGACATTGCCGCCAAATCACAGAGCATCGTGGACGGAGATTCTGCGCACATGATTTTCGGTAAGATTCCCCCAGCGTACTCGCCATCAATTCCTTATCGCGTAGATCGTCTCAGATTAGGGGATTGGTGCTCTTGTGCCCGGATCCGGTACCTCGCCGGCGTGGGCCACCGTGTGGGCACTGCGCCGCCGCCGTGGCTCAGCCGTGGGAGAGAAGACGACGCGGGAGCCCTCGATCTCCGAGTGAACGGCTACGATTAGATCCCAGGTGCCGCTTCAATCTAATAGATCAGAACCGTCAACTCACTGATGGACGGCCATGATTTAATCAAGCATACCCCTTTGGCGTGTGAATCGGGATCGTTGATTTGTGATCGCACGGCTCGGAACAGATTGGGCTTCATAAAATCTGGGCCGTTCAGTCATGATCTAAGGATCCCGAGCCCATACCGGTTCGGTGGGTGTCTGACCTAATCCGAGCCCTCGGCTGGTGATCCAGCGGCCGAGGTTTGCGGATACCCCTTCGGTCAGGCCATTTTGCATAAGAGCCCTCTGAAATCCTAAAAATGAACCCGCCGTCTAGGGACCCTGTTCCCTGTGTCTTGGAAAACTTGCACCGAGCCCCCTTCGTTTTCCATTAATTGAGGCCCAGTCCAGAACTCGTTTAAATTGAATAAATAAAATAGAAAATAGATTTTTTTGCTAGAACTTAGATAATTCATAGAAAATCCATTTTTAGTCCAAATTAATCCATTCCACTTTCTAAAATTTTATAATTTTATTCTCTACCACCTAGAGCCTCTGTTTTGTCATGAAAACAGATAGAAATTTAATCTCTCACTTAATCTATTTTAAACACATAAAACCTTTGAAAATTCATAACTAAAAATCTATAACTCCAAAATTAATAATCCCTATTCCTGTGATCTTATTTCAATATGTAGATTATTAATGAGTATTTTGTTCTTATGTTTGTGTAATGTTAAATTTTGCCTATACAATGTTTGTTTGTATTGCTACGATTAGCAGTGAGGTCACGAGGATCTGAAGAATCATCCTGGTACCTGGATTCTCAAGGCCCAGGCAAGTTGTGCCCTTGACCACTTTTTACCCAATAATGTTCTTTAATACCAATTATCCATGCATAGGTTAACTTTGATGGGACCCAATAGGTCACCCTAGATTTGTTTATCTCATTACCTCGTTTACCCCTGAATCACTTGGGTAGTTTGCTATTGCTTTATATGGTTTTGGGATAATCATTTATTACCTCTATGTTCCAATTCTTGTTGTTATTCTGTTTATGTTCATGTTGATATCATTAATGTTATTTGGAACATAGAGCTTAACTTGAGTAACACGTGCCACCACAAGGGAGGAATGGGACCCCTTGGCTGATTAATTAGGAAAGCTAGTGGAAGACTACCTTACCCGAAAGGGGCAAGGGCAGTAGGGGAGTGGTCAGTGTAGGGAGGCCCTCGGGAGGATTTTGCTGCGATGGCGGTCCTGCAAGGGATTCCTGCATTGGAACTTCCTATAAACTGTAGCGGGTTTTCGGAAGCTAGTGGAACTTTGTAAAGGCCTCGTAGTGGATCCCTAGCCATTCACCTCGGTAGTGTCTAAGGGCCTTGCAAACCCTGGCGACATGGGATACACGACTTGTGGGTAAAGGGTACAACCTCTGCAGAGTGTAAAACTGGTATACTAGCCGAGCTCACGGTCATGAGCAGCTCAGGACTCTCTGATGTTTAAATTATGGAACTTAAACTCAATTTGTCATATGCATTGCATCGCAGGTGAAGTTGTTACTTTTGTTCTACTATTTAATTGGGTTTGGTATTTACTTATACTTAGTAACTGCTAATAAAATTTTGACCAACTTTAAAAGCAATGCTCAGCTCTAACCATCTTCTTTGGTAAGCCTTACACTTCACGTGAGCTCCCACCTTTGGCGAGTTCATGCACATTATTCCCCACAACTTGTTGAGCGATGAACGTATGTGAGCTCACTCTTGCTGTCTCACACCCCCCCCCACAGGTCAAGAACAGGTACCGCAGGATGAGGCGCATGGAGGATGCCGTGATGAGTTCGTGAGTGGTCTAGGCCGTCGTCTCCCAGTCAACTTTGAGTTGCTGGACCGTTGTCTCTTTATAATGTAATTATTTATTTTGTACAGAATTCCTGTTATGTAGTAAAGATATGACATTCGATCCTGTGCCATGATTCATCAAATGTGTGAGACTTGGTCCCAGCACACCTGGTGATTATGTTTACGCCCGGGTTTTGGACCCCTAAAATCCGGGTGTTACAGAAGTGGTATCAGAGGAATGTTGACTGTAGGACGAAACCTAGATAGAACTGGACAACCATTATCTACTTACCTTGCTACTCTGATTCTTTCTAAACTTTTCTTAATCTTATCTCATCTATTTCCGCTTTACTCTGATTATTCTTACCTTTTTCTTTCTAAAGACAAAAGTGGATTTCACACTTTGAAATCCTGTGCCCAAATTGACCTTTAGGAATAGGAGATCTACTCATAGGAACAAAAACAAAATTATTTTCTTTAGATATCTATGAACTTGAATGTTTGTTATTATGATACTTGCCTGATTTGGATCTTTGATTGAGTGTGATGAGTTGTGGAGTAATGTCCACAATTGCATCTGTATATACATAAAGGTATAAAAAAATATATATTTATAAAATAACTAGACAACCTAGATTATCCCCATTGGAATACATCTAGCTTAAGAGATTTATCTTATCCTAAAATATCTCATTCTAACCAATTCATCTTATCTTAAAAGATTCTCCCTTATCTTAATAGATCCATCTCATCTTAAAAGATACTCATCTTATCTTGAAAAGATTTTATCTCATCCTAATAGATCTAACTGACCTCAAAAGATTCTAACCTATCCTTGTGGATTCATCTTATCCTAATAAGCATACTTATCCACCCTAGATTAAACAACCATGATCTAATGCAAATTAATTAGATCTTATTTAGTCAAACTAGTCATACCAATCTAACCTAGATTCAATCTTGTGTAATAGATCCATCTTATCTTAAAGGATATTCTATTACCTTAATAGATTCATCCCACCTTAAAAAGATTTTAGCTGGTCCTAATAAATCTAACTAACTTCTAAAGATTCTAACATATCCTACCCTAGTAGATCTATTTAACTTAAACTAGTCTAATCTGGATCATATCTAATTTAATATGGTCTAATCTAGTGTGAGTTACTTAATGCTGGTAGAAAGGATAAGGCCATACTCCTAAATCACTTAAGCCTAATTTGGAGACTTACATCAACTTGGCCATACACAACAACTCGACCTATATAACAAGTTACATAACTTACCCAATCAATAGAATCTTAATGGATTGCATAATCTATCTATCCCCACCTAACATCAAATAAGAGTTTGACCTACATCATGTAGTCTATCTCATCCATGTCTATCTTAACCATACCTTCCCAACCTCGATAATATACACTAACCTCGAACCAATGAGACCAAGACCGGAGGAGAAAAGATCAACATCAACAAGGAAGGGTATAACAATCAAGCGAATCTCGAGATGAATCAGAACCTAAACATTTTGGATAAAGTCTTTTCCTTGCCATAATTTTTCTTACCTCAACCTGTTCAGTTTATATCCCACATAAATAGTAGCTGGATACCTATGCTCTCTCAATCTTCCACAACCTCCACCACCACCACCAGCTCCACCAAGCTACATAGATATAGATTATGATGATTTGTAAGATCTAGATGTTACTTTAAGTTAGTAGATGATATGATTTTAGAAGGAACAATAAGGTCTAATTGACCCCATGTATTGCCAATAAGTTATGCATCATGCCGAGATTTTGTTTATGCATATGTGTTGAAACAATATGAACATGCACCATTTTCCTTTACAAATCTCGAGGACGAGATTTTTGTTAAGGGGGGTAGGATTTGTAAAGCCCAAAGTTTGTAATAGAAAAAAAAAATAATAATAATAACATGTAAAAAAAAACAAATATATATAATTATGTAGTGTTTTGGGTAATTTAAGAAAGTTTATTCTGTAACTTGAATAAATATGTTTTCAAATAGGAGAATATATATATAATCCTTATATGAGTTAATTTAGTGAATAAAACATTTATAAATATCTTCTAAAATATTTAAGCTAAGGTATTTTTTTTTATAAATAATAAAGATTAGAGATTAGTTTCTTAATGTACATTATGTGAGCATAATTGGTGTATTCCAAATCATTTTTCATAGACATGGTGAAATAATAAATAAATAAATAAAATTATGGATCTGCATTCATGCTAAGCTCTTCTGTTTGTTCATTGAAATTTTTGTGCAAGTTCAAAATCAAATTTGAATCTAATTTGAAAATTTAGAAGTTAGAAAAGAAATAAGAAAATAGAAAAAAAATAGAAAGGAACAAACCTCGTGCTGGGCCGCATTCTGGTCATGGCCCAATATGGCCTACCCCTCTCTTCGGCCGCGTGGGCCGCAGGTCGGCCCAACTTCCTACCTATCCCACCGGCTACACTTCCTATTTCGCTGGCATGTGGGGCCCGCGCGTCAACAGCTCATTTCTTCACAACGCGTATCTGTGTCTACTACCCGAGCCACTGACCGGTGGGTCCACCTCGTCAGTCGTCTTCTTCCTCAAGTCCGAACCGGGAGCCGCGCTTGGTCACGTCCGTGATCTCCTGGAGAATTTGTTGCGATTCTTTCTCTGGAGGCCTCGCCTCATGGCTATATAACCCGAGCTCCCCGCAATTGAACGAATCCATGGGACGCTAGCTCCGGAAACCATGGCGACAACCAGAGAGAGGGAAGGAGGGGGGAAATCCGCCGTCGCTGTCTGATGCCTGTGGCGCCACGTAGTGACCGAGAGTTGGTTAGGGAGCTTCACGAGCGCGCTAGGAAGACATGACAACCCTCAATTTGGCGGGGAACGTCGTGGTCTGGTGGGGAATTCTTCACCGACGATCGACATTGCCGCCAAATCACAGAGCATCGTGGACGGAGATTCTGCGCACATGATTTTCGGTAAGATTCCCCCAGCGTACTCGCCATCAATTCCTTATCGCGTAGATCGTCTCAGATTAGGGGATTGGTGCTCTTGTGCCCGGATCCGGTACCTCGCCGGCGTGGGCCACCGTGTGGGCACTGCGCCGCCGCCGTGGCTCAGCCGTGGGAGAGAAGACGACGCGGGAGCCCTCGATCTCCGAGTGAACGGCTACGATTAGATCCCAGGTGCCGCTTCAATCTAATAGATCAGAACCGTCAACTCACTGATGGACGGCCATGATTTAATCAAGCATACCCCTTTGGCGTGTGAATCGGGATCGTTGATTTGTGATCGCACGGCTCGGAACAGATTGGGCTTCATAAAATCTGGGCCGTTCAGTCATGATCTAAGGATCCCGAGCCCATACCGGTTCGGTGGGTGTCTGACCTAATCCGAGCCCTCGGCTGGTGATCCAGCGGCCGAGGTTTGCGGATACCCCTTCGGTCAGGCCATTTTGCATAAGAGCCCTCTGAAATCCTGAAAATGAACCCGCCGTCTAGGGACCCTGTTCCCTGTGTCTTGGAAAACTTGCACCGAGCCCCCTTCGTTTTCCATTAATTGAGGCCCAGTCCAGAACTCGTTTAAATTGAATAAATAAAATAGAAAATAGATTTTTTTGCTAGAACTTAGATAATTCATAGAAAATCCATTTTTAGTCCAAATTAATCCATTCCACTTTCTAAAATTTTATAATTTTATTCTCTACCACCTAGAGCCTCTGTTTTGTCATGAAAACAGATAGAAATTTAATCTCTCACTTAATCTATTTTAAACACATAAAACCTTTGAAAATTCATAACTAAAAATCTATAACTCCAAAATTAATAATCCCTATTCCTGTGATCTTATTTCAATATGTAGATTATTAATGAGTATTTTGTTCTTATGTTTGGTGTAATGTTAAATTTTGCCTATACAATGTTTGTTTGTATTGCTACAATTAGCAGTGAGGTCACGAGGATCTGAAGAATCATCCTGGTACCTGGATTCTCAAGGCCCAGGCAAGTTGTGCCCTTGACCACTTTTTACCCAATAATGTTCTTTAATACCAATTATCCATGCATAGGTTAACTTTGACGGGACCCAATAGGTCACCCTAGATTTGTTTATCTCATTACCTCGTTTACCCCTGAATCACTTGGGTAGTTTGCTATTGCTTTATATGGTTTTGGGATAATCATTTATTACCTCTATGTTCCAATTCTTGTTGTTATTCTGTTTATGTTCATGTTGATATCATTAATGTTATTTGGAACATAGAGCTTAACTTGAGTAACACGTGCCACCACAAGGGAGGAATGGGACCCCTTGGCTGATTAATTAGGAAAGCTAGTGGAAGACTACCTTACCCGAAAGGGGCAAGGGCAGTAGGGGAGTGGTCAGTGTAGGGAGGCCCTCGGGAGGATTTTGCTGCGATGGCGGTCCTGCAAGGGATTCCTGCATTGGAACTTCCTATAAACTGTAGCGGGTTTTCGGAAGCTAGTGGAACTTTGTAAAGGCCTCGTAGTGGATCCCTAGCCATTCACCTCGGTAGTGTCTAAGGGCCTTGCAAACCCTGGCGACATGGGATACACGACTTGTGGGTAAAGGGTACAACCTCTGCAGAGTGTAAAACTGGTATACTAGCCGAGCTCACGGTCATGAGCAGCTCAGGACTCTCTGATGTTTAAATTATGGAACTTAAACTCAATTTGTCATATGCATTGCATCGCAGGTGAAGTTGTTACTTTTGTTCTACTATTTAATTGGGTTTGGTATTTACTTATACTTAGTAACTGCTAATAAAATTTTGACCAACTTTAAAAGCAATGCTCAGCTCTAACCATCTTCTTTGGTAAGCCTTACACTTCACGTGAGCTCCCACCTTTGGCGAGTTCATGCACATTATTCCCCACAACTTGTTGAGCGATGAACGTATGTGAGCTCACTCTTGCTGTCTCACACCCCCCCCACAGGTCAAGAACAGGTACCGCAGGATGAGGCGCATGGAGGATGCCGTGATGAGTTCGTGAGTGGTCTAGGCCGTCGTCTCCCAGTCAACTTTGGGTTGCTGGACCGTTGTCTCTTTATAATGTAATTATTTATTTTGTACAGAATTCCTGTTACGTAGTAAAGATATGACATTCGATCCTGTGCCATGATTCATCATATGTGTGAGACTTGGTCCCAGCACACCTGGTGATTATGTTTACGCCCGGGTTTTGGACCCCTAAAATCCGGGTGTTACACCTCCACAAAAGGTAACATCCAAGCTAATGATCAAGCCACACTTCACATTAAGAGGTGTAGTGAATGCTTTGAAGAGGGGCACTTGATTAGGTCATGTCCCTACATTAAAAATGGCTTGATTATTAACAAGGATGATAGACTTTGTTTTAAATGCTCCAAGAAGGGACACTTGCTTAGATCTTGTCCCCATTTGAAACAAAAAGGCATAGGGTTAGAAAAGAAAGTTTTTACTAACCATGTAGCAGGCAACAAACAAGGAAAGAAGAAAACTTCAAATCTTGAAAAACGCCTATGCTACACATGCCGAAAAAAGGGACATCAATGCAAGGATTGTCCCATTGGTAACAATTTCACTCCTAACTTGTCAATTGATTCTCATGTAACTAGGCAACCCAAAATTGCAACTTGTGCTAGAAAGGTAATGAGTTTACCTAGTGCTAACACAAAGGACTTTTGGGTTCCTAGATCTTTGTTGACTAACCATGATGGACCCATCAAGCGATGGGTACCAAAATATGCTTGACAAGATTTGTAGGAGAAGGAGATGATATGAAGTCTTTGGGGTGCTTGAGAGAGTTCATCCAATTGTCATCAACTCAAGCTATCAATCTTGAATAATCTATATCTGTGATTGACCGAAGGTTATTCTTCAAACTACTACATCTTAAACTCATATAATCTCGAGGAAGTTATTGATGTTGTAGGAAATAAAGAATTATCTTATGCGGAAAAATCAAGGCCTACAACATGGAGGAAAGCCAAAGGATGGTAACACTTATCTTTTAAGTGCAAGTATTTAAAATATCATTTCTTATGTGTCTTGTGTAGTCACATAGAAAAATTGAAGCACTTTAAATGTCTTTAAATTGATATTACCATTCTTTGAAGAATTTCCTCTCATATGGTAGTTTGCACATTCATCATTTCCATACTATGGCAATCTACTTGCTTTAATTTATTGCTCGTATGTCATGGCATATCCTTCCTCTAATTATCTTGTTGTTGCCATGATTCTAGATATAGAGAGATATTTCATGTTCTTAAAGGAATAAGGTGTCATGTAAGGAATTCAAATCCTTAGGACACTTATAAAAGGAAAACTCTCTCTATAACTAGAATAGTGAGATTAATGATTTTATCTAAGTAACCCAAGTAGTCTCACTTATAGAGAATAGGTTTCTCTTTGGAAAAGCATGTAATCTAACATAAAAAGAAAAATCAATCCAATGACTTATGATGTGCTTCTACTTACTTAGATTGGATTTGATTCTCACATTTATCGCTTTCCATATCATGAATTAGATTCCCATAATCATAAAGGATTATTTATGCTTGTTTTAGGAGTTAAAATTGAGCATAACATCATCTAAGGATAATCTAGTTCATGCTATGAAGTTTCCATGTTTTAGTAATCTAGCTTCTCATTCTTTATCAAAATGATTACAAATGGAAACTAGTGCTTGTGTTGCTACTAACATTTCTCTTGAGTTCAAATTATGAAAATCTACAAGAAAGAAAGTGCACAAGCCTCATGGGTTGATCTTCACCCAAAGGAAGAAAAGTAAAAGCAAAGGTATGGGAACTCATCTCCTTAAGTTTGGTTCCCATCTCAATGGGTATTTAATCTAAATTATCATATTCTACCCTTGTGAGGAATAGATTCTTTATTGGACCAAAATTAACTAAGTATGCATTCAATATCATATTCATAAATGCGCTTGTCCATTAGAATCTAATTCATGCCTTTGCTATATCCATTCTCATATTGATGCGCTTCTAAGTCATGATAATAAATTCAATATGAAAAAATAAAATTCCTTTGATTGATCAAAAATGATTAAAAAGATGCTCATTCCTCTTCTCTGTTAATGTGCACTAACGTTAAGGAATTTACTTCATGTCTATGTGACTCATGGATGATGAATTATGCTTATTTCCTATCTAAAAGGAATCATCCATCATTATATACTCCCTTGTATTACTAACATTCTTCTTAAGTATTTTCAATAAGTTTGAAAGGAAAAAGAAGTCACTGCAAAGGGAGGACTCTCAAGTGAAAGAGGAGAACATCAAGAACAACACCACCTACTTCTACGAAACAATCAATGGTGTGGTTGTGAGTATTCTAAACCCTTTCATATTGAGAATACTAGGCTCAAGTTGTTTATTGCAAATTTAATGAGCCTTGATCAAGATGTATAATGCTTCTCTCTATTTGTCTTTAAAGTAAATGCATCCATTCAATTCATTCAAATACTTGATGCACATCTTTAGGGGGGAGCCCTTTATCTTGATTATGTTGAGACTATTGCTTTATCTCAGTAATTTCATATAGTCTCTTGCATGAGAATAAGTTCCTCATGAAGTATGCTACTACTTTAAATTCTTGTCTTTCACTCTAAAGTAGCATAATTGCTGGATTCTCTTACTCTAAGCTTAATTGATAATCTAATACGTATGTTGTTCTTTTGATCACATCTGTTATTTGTTTGATCATTGAATGACTTCAATCAACAATCATGCTTCTTAGTGACGTATATACTTTCAATCGATATCTCTCTTGATATGCACTAAGTTAAAAGGGGAATTCATGATACATTTATGCAACTTGTGATCCATTTGATATTTGCTAACAATAACTTGAAAGGATCACTAGTTGTAGAACTCTCTCTTGTGCAAAATATTTCCATATATTGTCATTAAGAATAGGTCTTAAGCATCTAAGACTAAGGACAAAGCACAATGAAGAGAGCGTTTCTATGTAAAGGTACAAAAAGGTAAAACTATCTCCTTTCATTTAAACTTGTACCTAAATCTTCCTTTTCTATACATTCTTTGCATATCTTGTATGAAAAGAAGAGAAAGCATGTCCATGTATTATCCCTGCTCCATACCTAGTTTAATTTCCCAAAATTCATTCCTGCTTAGTGCATCTCTGGTAAAACTAGATGAAGTACTTTTATTGTCAAAGAGCTTAAAGCTTAACCTTGTAACGAGGATAAGCTACCTTTGTTTCAAAGGTGGATGGTCCTTAAGTCTCTTTGAAATCCTTAAGGGAAAATGCTTAAATGGTTTACAACATGCTTTCGTAAGTGCATAAATTGTCATGAGCATCACTCTTATACTATGACTCAATGCACTTCACAATCTGTATGATATAGATATATTCTCATTAACCTAATTATGTGCAATTGGCATTTGAGGCCAAAAATATGTTTTCCTCTCGCACATATTTAGGGGGAGCAATCTATGTTATATAGAACTATGATCATGCTTAATTTAATATATCCTCTTGATCATATATCTTTTATATGCTATGACTAATGTGTTTTCAAGTGAATTCCAAACCAAGTCATAGGTACATTGAAAGGGAATTGGAGTCTTCGGCGAAGACAAAGCTTCCACTCTACTCTATCGATATTATCTACCCTTCGCCATCACTCCACAATGTCTCTCCATCTTTGGTATAATCTTCACTCATATGTTTTATTTGCCAAAGGGGAGAAAATAGTTAGGAAGAGGGCCTATATTTCATTCTAAGTATCCGTTTTTGGCGATTCATGCCAAAGGGGGAGAAAGTATTGGCCCAAAGCAAAAGGACCGCACCACCACCCCTAATTTTAAAATTAATGGTTTTCAATTGGAAAATTTCAAATTGGTATCTCTTTGTGTTCTAAAGGGGGAGCAAGCAGTATTTTTCAAAACTTGATATCTTAAAACCCTCTTGAACACTAAGAGGAGAATTTATTTGAGGGGGAGTTTTGTTTAGTCAAAGGAAAAGCATTTGAACAAGGGGACAAAATTTCATATCTTGAAAATGCTTCGCAAAAATCTTATTCATTTACCTTTGACTATTTTGCAAAAAGACTTTGAAACCGTTTTACAAAAAGAATTTGCAAAAACAAAACTTGTGGTGCAAGCATGGTCCAAAATGTTAATTATAAAGAAACAATCCATGCATATCTTGTAAGTACTTATATTGGCTCAATTCCAAGCAACCTTTGCACTTACATTATGCAAACTAGTTCAATTATGCACTTTTACATTTGCTTTGGTTTGTGTTGGCATCAATCACCAAAAAGGGGGAGATTGAAAGGGAATTAGGCTTACACCTAGTTCCTAAATAATTTTGGTGGTTGAATTGGCCAACACAAATAATTGGACTAACTAGTTTGCTCTAGTGTATTAGTTATACAGGTGCCAAAGGTTCACACTTAGCCAATAAAAAGACCAAGTATTGGGTTCGACAAAAGAGCAAAGGGACAACCGAAGGCACCTCTGGTCTGGCGCACCGGACTGTCCGGTGTGCCACCGGACATGTCCGGTGCACCAGAGGACTCCGAACTCAAACTCATCACCTTCGGGAAATTCTAGAGGCGACTCCGCTATAATTCACCGGACTGTCCGGTGTACACCGGACATGTCCGGTGCTCCAAGGAAGAGCAGCCTCAGGAACTCGCCAGCCTCGGGAATTCACTTCAGCTGCTTCGCTATAATTCACCGGACATGTCCGGTGTACACCGGACTGTCCGGTGTAACTGCGGGGCAACGGCTACTCCGGCGCCAACGGTCACCTGCAGAAGCATTTAATGCGCGTTAGAAGCGCGCAGTCGTCAGGCACGCGGGAGCAGGCGCACCGGACACTCCACAGTTCGTGTCCGGTGCGCCACAGGACATCAAGGCGGGCCCAGTGTCAGAGCTCCAACGGTCGAAACCCCAACGGTCGGGTGACGTGGCTGTCGCACCGGACATGTCCGGTGTGCACCAGACTGTCCGGTGCGCCATCGAACAGACAGCCCTCACCAACGGCTAGATTTTGGTTGGTGGCTATAAATACCACCCCAACCGGCCACTTCAAGGTGGGGGAGCCCAAGCAACATTCCAAGTCATCTAGTTGACATACTCAAGCCCTCCCAACCACATATATTCATTGATCCATCCTATACACAAGATTTAGACCACTACAACCAACACAAGTGCCACAAAAGAGAGAGCAAGCAAAAGAGAGCTACTCATTTGAGTTTAGCACTAGTGCCTTGTGAGATTCATCGAGAGATAGTGTGTGCTTCATCTTTGTGTTCATTTGCGCGTGGAGTTTTGACTCCCATTCGAACTTCCTCCAAAGTTTTGGAGGCTTGTAAAAGCTAGCAAGAGACACCAAAGATTGTGGTGGTCCTTGTGGGATTGAGAGTGATCCTTGAGAAGAAGAAGAGCTCACCGATCCTTGTGTGATCGGGGGAGAGAGGGAAAGGGTTGAAAAAGACCCGTCCTTAAGTGGACTCCTCAACGGGGACTAGGCCTTCGAGGGCCGAACCTCGGTAAAACAAATCACCCGTGTCCATTGTGTTTATTGCTTGTGATTTGTTTGTTTTCCCTTGCTCTAAGTTTTCTTGCACCTTTATTTGCTAATATCATTTGGCGTTGCTTCAAGTTAAATTCCCATTTAGTGAAGCAACACGTTGCAAGAAAGAACTTGTCCTAGTGCTCTTCTCATCTAAGGCTTCTTGCTTTGTTTAACTTACTAGTTGTATTGATTTATCACTTCCGCGTTATTTAGCAATACTCTTTTCAAGCAAGAACTTAGTTTCTATTCTCCGATATTTGTATATCTTGTTCTAACCACTAATCAAGGGATCTAGTTGGGGGATAAAGTTTTAATTTTCAGGTTTCGCCTATTCACCCCCCCCTCTAGGCGACTTTCAATAAGTCGTTCGGAGGATGAGCGAGGGGAAGAAGGTGACTAGCTGCCTGAGTAAGCAACTGCCGGTAGCCTTCCGCGTCTAGGGTTTGTGGGAGACCGTCAGCTATTTGCGCCAGTACCCCTCCGACTTCACTCGGCGTGTTCATTGCTCGAGCAAAGTCAGGGTACAGGTTCCGAGCAAAGAGAGGGTTCTCTCGGCACAGTCTTGCACCTTGCTCGGCTTGTTCTCACTCTCGGTCCTAAGCTTGTCGGCAATCGCGACGATGAGAGTTTTGCCTTTCTCGGTGCACCTGCTCGTCGGGAGTTTCCCCTACTTCTAAGGCTTTATCTCAGGATACGGGATCCTGTTCCCCAGCTTCGTGATGTCATCGTATGTTCCGACGTTTGTTCCTCCGTCGCCACGCCTCACGCTAGGGAGGTTCTTCCCCTTGCATGGTAGGCTCGTCGTCAGAGATGGGTGCTGATTCCAATCTCCCCCCGATGAAGAGGACGTTTGGGTAGAAAGTAGCTGGTGCGATGGCGCTCTTCTTTCTGTCCTCCTTTGAGGGTGAAGTTGTCGGAAAGATGGCTCGACGTGTTCTCAACCCCTGACTCGGGATATTTGCTTCCTTGTTTCAAGTGATCCGTGTCCACTCCTTTGTGGGTGAGGTGGACAGCGGAGTTCTTCGGGTAAGCGAGCTCCCAACCTTCGATTTGTAAGGGGTCACCTTCCCCCGAGATGCAGGTGGTGGCGCCACCTGCTGTTCTGCTTTGGCTTCCCTTGGGATTTCTGAGGAAAGCTTCTTCTCAGACGGATCTACCACGCGGTGCAAAGTTTCCTCTTCATCCGCTATGGACAAGATGGTTCCAAAGTAGAACATAGTTTTGGAGCGAAGGGCGATCTTGCACTTGGAGGTGATGGCCATTGAGCTAGCTTGGATCAACGACACACCCCCTACCTAGCACGCTAGCTGTCGGTGTTTAGAGTCCGACTGCACACCCAGGGTTACCCTTGCGGTGCTTTTGGGTAGGATGGTGTTATTGATTGTAGCTCAATGGTTTGTGCTGCAAGCACGAGAGACAGAGATAGACGATTTTCTACATGTTCGGGCCGCTTGGAGAGGCGTAATACCCTACTTCCTAGGGTGGATCTGTATGTGGCGTGTTACAAGCGGTGTCTCCTGAATGGAGAGAAGCTAATGAGATAGGTAGGTGGTAATGAAAATGATGGGGTTCCCCCTGGGCCTTATATACACGACCGTGGGGCACTCTATATGTACATGATGATCACATGTCTCCTAACAAATAGTGAACTGACTGAACTGATCTCCCGAAAATCCCGCTAACTCATCCCTAATCCACCCGACATTAGAGGGTGCCAGCCGCGGGAAAGTCGGGTGGTTTCCTGGGGTAGCGCGCGATGTGACGGACCATCTAGGCTCGAATCCATCGACTTCTCAGATCGTCCCACCACCAGTAGCTTTTGCCCGGCCCACGAAGAGATGGCCTTGCGGGGTAACAGGCCTAAGGCCTGGCGCAAGGACCTTTCGCCTTCTAGTGGACCCGGGGGATATTTGTCCCCGACACCTCCGAGAGCTCTATGCTGTGGCTCGAACTTCCACTGGTGTCGTCGTCATCTCCGTCTCCGTTAGGGTCTCCTCCGGTAGCCGGGATGCCCTATGGTGGTGCAGGGGGCATCTCTGGCTGAGGTGCAGGGGAAGGCTACCTCCCAGACTCCACCTCCCACTGAGGCAAGGGGGAAGAGTCCTGCTGCTCCTGCTCCTGCTCCTGGCGTCGGCGCTCCTACTCCTCCTGCAGGCGACGATGCAATTTCTCCAGGTGACTGGACTGACCTGGCACCATGTGACGTAGTGGGCGCTCTGCCATGCAAGAAGGCAAAAAGGGGATCACTGACTTACATGTAGTGCATCTAATACGAGCCATCTACAAAAGACATTGTAAGCATAAGAGTGAAAGTAGAACTATAAGACCAGCAAGTAAACAGAAAGAAAAGTGGGACAAAAATTTTGTGGAATGAGTAATAACATAGAATTGGTCAAGATGACCAACTTTTGAAATGACACTACGGTCAAGGTAAGGGTAGAGGTCTATAGTCCTTAGGGCGACCATTCTAGTCTAGGTTAGCGGTCCTACAGTCAGCAAGGCTTTGATACCACTTATGTCACACCCGGATTTGGAAGGCAAACCGAATGTGAACCATGTACGTGCCATGATCAAAAACTCACGTACACAGCGATTACATAATTGGACATCATCACACAATGCTCAAAGTAAATAGCGGAGAAGTACTTTATTACAACAAGATGTCCAAGACATCCACTGAGTCTATAACATAGTCATTAACATCGAAGTGTGGAAATAAGAAACGTAGAAGATAAGGCCTTCACAGGCAGCTAACTGGGGGTATGCCACTAAGATAAACTAGAACTCATCGTAGTCCTGAAACTCCTCAAAATCCTCTATGTTGCCAGCATCTCCTCCTAAGCACTGAGTAAAGTGGGGACAACCTGGGGTGGGGTTGTTTGTAAAGCAAGGGTGAGTACACATCAACGTACTCAGCAAATGTCCCGTTTGGCTAAAGTGGACTAGTTGTATGTGGAGTTAAGGTTAATTAGTTGCTTTTAGTTGGTCAAGTATTTATTACTATTAGTAGAGCTAAGTTTTAGTAATAAACCCAGTTATTACTCAAATGTACTCCCTCCAAGAGGAAATACCAGAGATCATAATTATACCATCATCACTAATCATCATCATAAAAGAAACCAAAGTTCTTCTAATCAAAGAGGATCCCAAGGCCGCTCATAACTGTGAGCACGGTTGATATACCAGTTTCTATCACTCTGCAGAGGTCGCACACTTTACCCACAAGCCGTGATTCCCATTTTGCCCGAAAAGAGCCAATCTCCATTGACCACTACCTAGGTGGCCTAGCTGGGTATCACTATGTAGCGTTTACAAAGATTTCCTAGAGGTCATAGCCACCCATTAGGTTTCTCCAGTTTGATAAACATAGTACCTCTCCCCAAAGGAAGGGTGACTAACAAAACCAAATCAAGAACCTCTGCAACCAGCCTCGGCAGAGCAAGTACAGTGCCTGGACCCCATCGACGGCCCTACGGCAAAGCCAACTAGTCCTCTAGTTCCTCTAATTAATCAGCTAAGGGCAACCCATTCCACCCTCATGGTTGCACTGTTATCCCGGGTTGTCACTCTCTGAATAGGTCCTTACGGAGAGGTACTCAGGAAACAGCTTGAGTCCCCTAAAGTATCACAAGAACATCATCGGGATAACATCATCGTATCATAATATTCACATCATGTTCATTGATTAAAGTAAAGCAATAGCATAAAGCTAACCATGATAACTCAAAAGATAGATAAGGATAAGGTAAATACAGACTAGTCAATCCTTAGATTTCAATAATGTAATGCGGGACGATGAATTATAAAGTATGTAGGACATAATGGGTGAGAGGACACTTGCCTTCACCAGGTTGTTGCTCAGGAAGATCTTCGGCAACACACTCAGGTACCACGGGCTACTCGTTGTCTAAATAAAGCGATCATACATTCAATACATTTGGAAAGTATAAATGAACAAGACACCAAACATGTACAATGAAGTGAACACAAGTTTGATAAGACACTATGAACATAAAGGGTAGACTTAAATGTTAGGGTTTAATATAATTAGAGATCAGTGATTCTGTAGATATTATGGACTATATTGTTTAGTCCCACTAATTTTACTAAGACACAAAATTATACCAGGGATCAATTCATGCACAACATTTTATTAATCTCACAAAATTAAACATCTAAGTACCATTAGCATTTCCTTTTTATTTATTCTCTTAAATAAATAAATCAACTCATAAACTAGCCTATAGCTTAGACCAAAAATAAGAGTACTCAGACTATGGGTGAACATAATTTATTTGGATAAAGAATATTTCTATGAACATTTTGCAATTTGAACCACTAAATTTGGAGTTCATATGAAAAAGATATGAAATAAACAAGTTTTGAAGTTTAAAATATGAAACTAAGCCCAGTTCTATGATTATTTAAAAGGCCAGGGGTCTGTTTAATAGAAGTCAGGGGCCTGCGCACTAAATCGCAGGACGGCAGGCTAATTCTCGGAAACCCGAGGGTCTCTTAAGCAAAACCGCCACGCGAAGGGGTATCGGGTAATCTGGACCGCACGATCACAAGTGAACGGCTGAGATCAAATACCCCGGGCGAGTGCGCGGGCGCGGGTGCACAGGCGCGACTAATAGGTGGGGCAGGGAAGGGCTGAGGCACTGGCGCACGGGGCCACGGGTCAGCGGGGGCTGAGAGCGCGGGGCGCGCTAGCCGCTAGATCGTTGATGAACGGCCCCGGCTCCACGGTCCACGCAAAACGTTATCCGTGCATCCGGACCATCCATGAAGACTAGACGGTTAGGATCGGCGCTAAGGACTTTGTCCTCTCCGGTCGACCAGGGGCGGCGCCATTCGCACCCGCGATGGCGCAGCCAGCGACAGCGAAGTGGACTGGGGCTCCTAGGGGTGCTAAGGGTGGTCTGGGTGGCCAGGGAGGTTAGGGAGGACCTAGCGAACACTATGGCGGGATCAGAGTAGCAGGAACGTGGTTGAGGTGACTGGACGGTGGAGGGGGAGGTCGTTGGCGGACCGAGGGCACTCCGGTGAGCAATCATGGGCGAGAAAGTGCAAGGCAGGGGAAAATTGAAAGGGAAATAGGGTCAAGCCTTTTGCAATAAGAATTTTGGTGGTTGAATTGCCCAACACAAATTATTGGACTAACTAGTTTGCTCTAGAAAAAGTGTTCTACAGGTGCCAAAGGTTCACAACAAACCAATACAAGTCAAAAGAAAGGGTTCAAACAAAGGGAGCAAAAGACAACCGAAGTGTGCCCTGGTCTGGCGCACTGGACTGTCCAGTGTGCCACCGGACAGTGTCCGGTGCACCAGGGAACACCACTCCGAACTGCTCACCTTTGGGAATTCTGGGAGCCGCTCCGCTAAAATTCACCAGACTGTCTGGTGTTGCAGCGGACTATCCGGTGTGCCAGCGGAGCAACGGCTACTTCGCGCCAATGGTCGACTGCAAAACGCATTCAATGCGCTATAGTGCGCGCCAGAGTCAGAGCAGCGCCAGAAGGCGCACCGGACAGTGTACAGTGACTGTCCGGTGACCCAGAAGACAGAAGCTCCAACGGTCGAACCCTAACGATCGGGTGACGTGGCTGGCACACCGGACAGTGTCCGGTGGCGCACCGGACTGTCTGGTGCGCCATTCGACAGCAGCCTCCACCAAACGGCTAGTTTGGTGGTTGGGGCTATAAATACCCCAACCACCCACCATTCATTACATCTAAGTTTTCAGACTTTCTACACCTTACAAGAGCTATAGCATTCAATACAAGACACACCAAAGAGATCAAATTCTCTCCCAAGCCCAAAGATCATCGCTAATCAAATAGTGGCTAGTGAGAGAGTGACTTGTGTTCATTTGAGCTCTGGCGCTTGGATTGCTTCTTTTCTTCTTCATTCTTTCTTGTGATCAACTCAATTGTAACCAAGGCAAGAGACACCAATTGTGTGGTGGTCCTTGCGGGGACTTAGTGTCCCATTTGATTGAGAAGAGAAGCTCACTCGATCTAAGTGACCGTTTGAGAGAGGGAAAGGGTTGAAAGAGACCCGGTCTTTGTGACCACCTCAACGGGGAGTAGATTTGCAAGAACCGAACCTCGGTAAAACAAATCCTTGTGTCTCACTCTTTATTTGCTTGCGATTTGTTTTTCACCCTCTCTCTCGGACTCGTTTATATTTCTAACGCTAACCCGGTTTGTAGTTGTGCTTAAGTTTATAAATTTCAGATTCGCCCTATTCACCCCCCCCCCCTCTAGGCGACTTTTAATTGGTATCAGAGCCCAGTGCTTCATTAGAGCCTAACCACTCGAAGTGATGTCGGGAGATCACGCCAAGAAGGAGATGGTGACCGGCGACAAGCCCGCTACAAGCCACGGGAAGGCTCCATCGGGAGAGTCCCGCAACAAGGGGAAGGAGAAGGAATCCCCTTCACACAAGTCGCATCGGAGTGGCGAAAAGAAGAAGATGATGAGGAAGGTGGTCTACTACGAGACCAATTCTTCATCGCCATAAACCTCCGGCTCCGACGCGCCGTCCGTAACTTCTAAGCGCCATGGGCGCAAGAAGTTTAGTAAGATTCCCCTACACTATCCTCGCATTTCTAAACGTACTCCATTACTTTTCGTTCCATTAGGCAAACCACCGATTTTTGACGGTGAAGATTATAACATGTGGAGTGACAAAATGAGGCATCACCTAACCTCATTCCACACTAGTATTTGGAACGTTGTTGAGTTTGGTGTACAGGTACCATCCGTAGGGGATGAGGACTACGATTCGGACGAAGTTGCTCAAATCCGGCACTTCAACTCATAAGCCACCATAATACTCCTCACCTCTCTAAGTTGAGAGGAGTATAACAAGGTGCAAGGATTGAAGAGCGCCAAAGAGATTTGGGCCGTACTCAAAACGGCGCACGAAGGGGACGAGGTGACCAAGATCACCAAGAGGGAGACGATCGAGGGGGAGCTCGATCGATTCATGCTTCACCAAGGGGAGGAGCCACAAGCAATGTACAACCGGCTCAAGACCTTGGTGAACCAAGTGCGCAACCTCGGGAGCACCAAATGGGATGACCATGAGATGGTCAAGGTTATTCTAAGATCACTAGTTTTTCTTAATCCTACTCAAGTACAATTAATTCGTGGTGATCCTAGATACAAGCTAATGTCTCCTGAGGAAGTGATAGGTAAATTTGTGAGCTTTGAACTAATGATCAAAGGCTCCAAAAAGATTATCGAGCAAGGCGCATCCTCCTCCGTACCCGAAGCACAACCTATTGCATTCAAAGCAACGGAGAAGAAGGAAGATTCTACTCCAAGTAGAATCCCCATCGACGCCTCCAAACTCGACAATGAGGAGATGGCGCTCATCATCAAGAGCTTCCGTCAAATCCTCAAACAAAGGAAGGGGAAAGATTACAAGCCCTGTTCCAAGAAAGTGTGCTACAAGTGTGGTAAGCCTGGCCATTTCATTGCTAAATGTCCATTATCTAGTGATAGTGACAGGGGCGACGACAAGAAAGGAAATAGGAGAGAAAAGAAGAGATACTACAAGAAGAAGGGCGGCGATGCCCATGTGTGCCGGGAGTGGGACTCCGACGAGAGCTCCACCGACTCCTCCGACGAGGACGTCGCCAACATCGCCGTCAACAAAGGGCTCCTCTTCTCCAACGTCGGCCACAAGTGTCTCATGGCAAAGGACGACAAAAAGAAGAAGGTGAAATCAAAATCCTCAACTAAATACGCAACATCTAGCGATGAGGCTAATTCTAGTGATAATGAGGATGACTTGTTTACTCTTTTTGCCAACTTAAACATGCAACAAAAGGAAAAATTAAATGAATTAATTAGTGCTATTCATGATAAGGATGAACTCTTGGATAGCCAAGAGGACTTCCTAATTAAATAAAACAAGAAGATGTTAAAGTGAAAAATGCTTATGCTCTAGAAGTAGAAAAATGTGAAAAATTAACTAGTGAGCTAAGCACTTGCCATGATATTATTTCCAACCTTAGAAATGAGAATGCGAATTTAATTGCTAAGGTTGGGAAGCTTGGTGAATGTGATGATTCAATTGTTAGTCTTAGAAATGATAATGCCAACTTATTTGCTAAGATTGACAAATTGAATGCTTCTCTTTCTAGCCTTAAAATTGAAAATGAAAAATTGATTGCTAAGGCTAAGGATTTAGATGTTTGCAAAGCTTCTATTTCCAATCTTAGAGATGAGAATGATATTTTGCATGCTAAGATTGTTGAATTAAATACTTGCAAACCTTCTACATCTTCCGTTGAGCATGTTACTATTTGCACTAGATGTAGAGATGTTAATGTAGATGCTATTCATGATCACCTTGCTTTAATTAAACAACAAAATGATCACATAGCTACATTAACTGCTAAAATCAATGAGCATGACTTGGAAAATGAGAAATTTAAATTTGCTAGAAATATGCTCTATAATGGGAGACGCCCTGGTATTAAGGATGGCATTGGCTTCCAACAGGGAGACAATGTCAAGCTTAATGCCCCGCCTAAAAGATTATCTAATTTTGATAAGGGCAAGGCTCCCATGGTTCAGGATAACGAGGGTTACATCTTATACCCTACCGGTTATCCCGAACACAAAATTAGGAGAATTCACTCTAGGAAGTCTCACTCTGGCCCTAATCATGCTTTTATGTATAAGAGTGAGGCATCTAGTTCTAGGCAATCAACCCATGCCAAATTGCCTAAGAAGAAAACTCCTGCTGCATCAAATGATCACAATGTTTCATTTGAAACTTTTGATGCTTCTTATGTGCTAACTAACAAATCAGGCAAGGTGGTTGCCAAGTATGTTGGGGGCAAACACAAGGGATCAAAAACTTGTGTTTGGGTACCCAAAGTTCTTGTATCTAATGGCAAAGGACCCAAAACTGTTTGGGTACCTAAAATCAAGAACTAAATTTGTTTTGTAGGTTTATGCATCCGGGGGCTCAAGTTGGATCATCGACAGCGGGTGCACAAACCATATGACTGGGGAGAAAAGAATGTTCTCCTCCTACGAGAAAACCAAGATCCCCAACGAGTTATCACATTCGGGGATGGAAATCAAGGTTTGGTCAAAGGATTGGGTAAAATTGCTATATCACCTGACCATTCTATCTCCAATGTTTTTCTTGTAGATTCTTTAGATTACAACTTGTTTTCTGTTTCCCAATTATGTAAAATGGGTTACAACTGTCTTTTCATGGATACAGGTGTTACTGTCTTTAGAAGAAGTGATGATTCAATAGCTTTTAAGGGAGTATTAGAGGGTCAGCTATACTTAGTTGATTTCAATAGAGCTAAACTCGATACTTGCTTGATTGCTAAGACTAACATGGGTTGGCTCTGGTATCGTCGACTAGCCCATGTTGGGATGAAGAATCTTCACAAGCTTATAAAGGGAGAGCACATTTTGGGACTAACAAATGTGCATTTTGAGAAAGACAGGATTTGTAGCGCATGCCAAGCAAGGAAGCAAGTTGGTGTTCATCATCCACATAAGAACATCTTGACATCTGACAGGCCACTCGAGCTCCTCCACATGGATCTATTCGGCTCGATCGCTTACATAAGCATCGGCGGGAGTAAGTACTGTCTAGTTATTGTGGATGACTATTCTCGCTTCACTTGGGTATTCTTTTTACAGGAAAAATCTCAAACCCAAGAGACCTTAAAGGGATTCTTGAGACGGGCTCAAAATGAGTTCGGCTTAAGGATCAAGAAAATCAGAAGCGATAATGGAACGGAGTTCAAGAACTCTCAAATAGAAGGCTTTCTTGAGGAAGAGGGCATCAAGCATGAGTTCTCTTCTCCCTACATGCCACAACAAAATGGTGTAGTGGAGAGGAAGAATAGGACTCTATTGGACATGGCAAGGACCATGCTTGATGAGTACAAGACTTCGGATCGGTTTTGGGCCGAAGCGGTCAACACCGCTTGCTACGCCATCAACCGATTGTATCTACACCGAATCCTCAAGAAGACATCATATGAACTCCTCACTGGTAAAAAGCCAAATGTTTCATATTTTAGAGTCTTTGGTAGCAAATGTTTTATTCTTGTTAAAAGAGGTAGAAAATCCAAATTTGCTCCTAAGGCTGTAGAAGGCTTTTTACTAGGATATGATTCAAACACAAGGGCATATAGAGTCTTTTACAAGTCCACTAGACTAGTTGAAGTTTCTTGTGACATTGTGTTTGATGAGACTAACAGCTCTCAAGTAGAGCAAGTTGATCTTGATGAATTAGATGATGAAGAGGCTCCATGCGTCGCGCTAAGGAACATGTCCATTGGGGTGTGTGTCATAAGGAATCCGAAGAGCCCATTCAAGCACAAGATCAACCATCCTCCTCCATGCAAGCATCTCCACCAACTCAACATGAGGATGAGGCTCAAGATGATGAAGAAGAAGATCAAGAGGATGAGCCACCTCAAGAGGAGGGCAATGATCAAGGGGGAGATGCCCATAATCAAGATAAGGAAGATGAGCAAGTTCCAAGGCCGCCACACCCAAGAGTCCACTAAGCAATCCAACGAGATCACCTCGTGAACACCATCCTAGGAGATATTCATAAGGGGGTAACTACTCGATCTTGTGTTGCTCATTTTTGTGAACACTACTCGTTTGTTTCCTCTATTGAGCCACACAGGGTAGACGAAGCACTTCAAGATTCGGATTGGGTGCTGGCGATGCAAGAGGAGCTCAACAATTTTAAAAGGAATGAGGTATGGCATTTAGTTCCACGTCCTAACCAAAATGTTGTAGGAACCAAGTGGGTCTTCCGCAACAAACAAGATGAGCATGGTGTGGTGACAAGGAACAAGGCAAGACTTGTGGCCAAAGGGTATTCACAAGTCGAAGGTTTGGATTTTGGAGAAACCTATGCACCCGTAGCTAGGCTTGAGTCAATTTGAATATTACTTGCCTATGCTACTCACCATGACTTTAAGCTTTACCAAATGGACGTGAAGAGTGCCTTTCTCAACGGACCTATCAAGGAAGAGGTCTATGTTGAGCAACCTCCCGGCTTTGAAGATAGTGAGTATCCTAACCATGTTTACAAACTCTCTAAGGCGCTTTATGGGCTCAAGCAAGCCCCAAGAGCATGGTATGAATGCCTAAGAGATTTTCTTATCACTAATGGCTTCAAAGTCGGAAAGGCCGATCCTACTTTATTCACTAAAACCATTGAGAATGATTTGTTTGTATGCCAAATTTATGTTGATGATATCATATTTGGGTCTACTAACAAATCTATTTGTGAAGAATTTAGTAGGATCATGATTCAAAAATTCGAGATGACTATGATGGGGGAGTTGAAGTATTTTCTAGGATTTCAAGTAAAGCAACTCCAAGAAGGCACCTTCATTTGCCAAACGAAGTACATTCAAGATATTCTTACCAAGTTTGGAATGAAGGATGCCAAGCCCATCAAGACACCCATGGGAACCAATGGGCATCTCGACCTCGACACGGGAGGAAAATCCGTAGATCAAAAGATATTGAAAGGGAAATGGAGTTTTCGGCAAAGAAGGTGCTTCCACTCAACTCCGATTGTATTTGCCGGTACTCCGCTTCGTTCTCCACTTTGGTATAATCTTCACTCATATTTTTTGTGTATGCCAAAGGGGGAGAAAGTTTGAACAAGGGCTTATATCTCACTCACAAGTATCCGTTTTTGGCGATTCATGCCAAAGGGGGAGAAAGTATGAGCCCAAAGCAAAAGGACCGCACCACCACCAAATTTAAAAATGAAGTTTTCAATTTGATATCTTATTGTGTTCAAAAGGGGGAGAAAGTAGTATCTTCAAAACTTGCAAAACCCTCTTGAACACTAAGAGGAGATTTTTATTTAGAGGGAGTTTTGTTTTAGTCAAAGGAAAAGCATTTGAGATAGGGGGAGAGAATTTCAAATCTTGAAAATGCTTTCTTCAATTTTACTCATGTACCTTTGACTATTTGCAAAAGGTTTTTGAAATGAATTTTACAAAGAATTTGCAAAACAAAACCCGTGGTGTAAATGTGGTCCAAAATTTTAATAAAGAAGAAAACCGTCCATGCACATCTATTGAGATAAGTATATTGGTTTCAACTCCAAGCAACCTTTGCACTTACATTATGCAAACTAGTTCAATTCTGCACTTTTATATTTGCTTTGGTTTGTGTTGGCATCAATCACCAAAAAGGGGAAGATTGAAAGGGAAATAGGGTCAAGCCTTTTGCAATAAGAATTTTGGTGGTTGAATTGCCCAACACAAATTATTGGACTAACTAGTTTGCTCTAGAAAAAGTGTTCTACAGGTGCCAAAGGTTCACAACAAACCAATACAAGTCAAAAGAAAGGGTTCAAACAAAGGGAGCAAAAGACAACCAAAGTGTGCCCTGGTCTGGCGCACCGGACAGTGTTCGGTGCACCACCGGACAGTGTCCGGTGCACCAGGGAACTCCACTCCGAATTGCTCACCCTCGGGAATTCTGGGAGCCGCTCCGCTAAAATTCACCGGACTGTCCGGTGTTGCACCGGACTGTCCGGTGTTGCACCGGACTGTCCGGTGTGCCAGCGGAGCAACAGCTACTTCACGCCAACGGTCGACTGCAAAACGCATTCAATACGCTACAGTGCGCGCCAGAGTCAGAGCAGCGCCAGAAGGCGCACCGGACAGTGTACAGTGACTGTCCGATGCATCACCGGACTCTCCGGTGACCCAGAAGACAGAAGCTCCAACGGTCGAACCCTAACGGTCGGGTGACGTGGCTGTCGCACCGAACTGTCTGGTGCGCCATTCGACAGCAGCCTCCACCAAACGGATAGTTTGGTGGTTGGGGCTATAAATACCCCAACCACCCACCATTCATTACATCCAAGTTTTCAGACTTTCTACACCTTACAAGAGCTATAGCATTCAATACAAGACACACCAAAGAGATCAAATTCTCTCCCAAGCCCAAAGATCATCCCTAATCAAATAGTGGCTAGTGAGAGAGTGACTTGTGTTCATTTGAGCTCTTGCGCTTGGATTGCTTCTTTTCTTCTTCATTCTTTCTTGTGATCAACTCAATTATAACCGAGGCAAGAGACACCAATTGTGTGGTGGTCCTTGCGGGGACTTAGTGTCCCGTTTGATTGAGAAGAGAAGCTCACTCGGTCTAAGTGACCGTTTGAGAGAGGGAAAGGGTTGAAAGAGACCTGGTCTTTGTGACCACCTCAACGGGGAGTAGGTTTGCAAGAATCGAACCTCGGTAAAACAAATCCTTGTGTCTCACTCTTTATTTGCTTGCGATTTGTTTTTCACCCTCTCTCTCTCTCGGACTCGTTTATATTTCTAACGCTAACCCGGTTTGTAGTTATGCTTAAGTTTATAAATTTCAGATTCGCCCTATTCACCCCCCTCTAGGCGACTTTCAAAAATAAGGGTAGGGTTAGGATGGTTACCTCAAGTGGAGACTCAGGGGCTCACGAACGGCGTTTGGGGCGCGGCGAGGACGCAGGTCGACGGCGGCGGTTCTCCCGCTACGCAAGAAATGCTCCGGTGAGCATGGACCAGACGAACCAGAGGGGGAGAGGGTGAATCAAGGGGCGTTCTAGGTGGTGGGTGATAAGGCGAAGCTTACGGGGCAACTGACACGGCAAGGGGTTCGACGGCGACCGTAGAACGACGGCGGAACCACGGCAAGCGGTAGAACTTCTTGGGCACGCGCGCAGGGCGAGAGAGAGAGCGAGAGTGCTCGGCTGAGGGCGCAAATGAGCTAGGGGAAGTGAGCGAGCGAGGTGCGGGCTCAAAAGGGGTCGAAGGCGTGCAGAGGTGGTCGGGGAATGCGCGGACGTGGGCACGTCCATGGCGGGAGTGTGGGTGAGAGGATAGGGAAGCGGAGGGGACTGACGGGTGGGATCCATGGGGTAGCGAGAGGGGATTCGCGAACAGGCGGTCAACACTGACGGAAGGGGGTCCACCGGGCAGTGAGAGAGAATGAGCGTGAGTGCGAGGGTATCGGTGCCGAAAGGCCTAGCCCACCGGGCAGCAGGAGGGAGAGAGGGCGAGAGAGCACGCGTGCGCGGACGCGGCGGTCGCTGGTAGGTGGGGTCCACTGTCACACCTGGTTTTAGAAGGCAAACCGAATACGAACCATGTACGTGTCAGGATCAGCAATTCACGTACATAGTAGTTACATAACCGGACATCATCACACAGTGCTCGAATAATAACATAAAAGATAGTAATAGTTAATTACATCATGATGTCTGAGACATCCACATAGTCAATAATAATTATCAAAGTGCGAAAATGAAACGTAGATAAATGTGGCCTTCACAGGCAGCCGATTTGGGGTTTGCTGCTATCCCTCGCCTAGAACTCATCGTACTCTTGGAACTCCTAGAAGTCCTCCTCCACGACTTCATCTTCTCCTGAGTAGTGGTTGCAACGTGGACAACCTAGGGGGTTTGATTTGTAAAGCAAGGGTGAGTACACATCAACATACTCAGCAATTGTCCTGTTTGGCTGTAGTGGACTAGCTTTATGTGGGGTTAAGGTCGAGCAGTTGCTTTTAGTTGGTCAGGTTATTATTACTAGTAGAGAGCCAGGTTTTAGCATTAACCCAAGTTGTTAACCCAAAAGTACCCTTTCCAAATGGAAAGAATACCAGAAACCATTACCATAATCATAATAAAAACCATCATCCACATCATCACCTATAAACCAAACATCTCTTATCAATGTGTCTCTAATCAATGGAGCTCCCTTGGCCGCTCATAACCGTGAGCACGGCTGATATATCAGTTTCATAACACTCTACAGAGGTTGCACACTTTACCCATGAGCCATGATCCCTTTTTGCCTTGGGTTGTACGGACCCTTAAACACTTCCATAGTGAGTAGGCAAGGTTTCACTATGTGGCCTTTCCCTAGGGTCCTCAATATGCGAATATTGGAAATGGCCATTGCATAATGACCATCTGACGTACCAACCTATACCTCCGCCCTCAGGAAAAAGTCGTGGGGCGATGCCCATACTAAAATCCCTGAGTGAGATTATAGGAGCCATAACAGATGCCACCATTGCCATAGAGACCATGTAGCGTACCAAGACCTATACCTCTGCCCTCAGGAAAAAAGTCATGGGGTGATGCCCGTACCAAAATCCCTGAGCGAGAATATAGGAGCCATAACAGATGCCTCCGTTCCTCAATGACCAAAACCAGCACCCAAAATAAGACTTCCCTAATTACTTAGCCAAGGGCGTCCCATACCACCCTCATGGTTGCACTATTTTCCCGGGCGGTCATCCAATGAACCAGTCCTTACGGAGAGGCACTCGAGAAACCGCTCGAGTCCCCATAAATGTCACAGTATCATCATCATAATCAAAAGGGAAAACATCGTATCAAAAATAATCTCATCATGTTCATTGATTAATGTGGAGCACTAGCATAAAGCTAAACCAAAATAACCCAACCCATATAGGTAAGCAAGGACAAGATGAACAAAAGCTAGTCAATCCTTAGGTATAAATTATGTAAATGCAAGGAGTGAATTATAAAATGAGTAGGACATAGATGGGTCAAGGGACACTTGCCTTCACCAACCAGCTGTTGCTCAGGGTCTTCACCTGCAACTCCTTCGGACTCCACCCACGGACCATTATCTATGCAGGTGCAACCATACATTCACATCTTAAATCAGAAAATAAACAGTACACCATACAAGGAAATAGATCAATTAAATATGCACATGACATATGGCTGGCGCTTATGACCGTGTGAGAAATGAACAAAGATAGCATAGTCATTATTGCGATCGATGACTTCTCATACTTATGTTAAGTGAAAATGAACCGAAACATTTAATTTAATGTTGTTATACTAATGGACATTCATTGTAGGCGTAAATAAAGTTATTACTTAATCTCGATCGACTCTATACTTGAATAACATGTCGCTGCCTAGTGTAAATTAATTAGCACGAGTAATTATAAGTAGTGTGGGGTGTCACCGCGCGACACTATGCTTAAAAGGGATTAGCGTGCGTGCCGCTATACAAATGAAGCCACATGCAGTCGAGCGCCGGCGTGCACAGCGAATACGCGATAACGGCGATGCTCGTGACTACGGGGTTCATATCGCGCTGAACTCGCGCTGGCAGCGCCACTCACTAGCCACGCGCCAAACCGGCCACGCACCCACACCACTGCGCATGAGTCGTTGCGCGCCTGGCCGTGCTGGCTGTCGCGCCGCATAGGCCACCGCGGGCAAGCCATGCCTGGCTGCCGCGAGCGCGCCGCAGGCGAGCTGGCCGTGCGCCGCATAGGCTACCGCAAGCAAGCCGCGCCTGGCGGCCGCGAGTACGCCACGGGCGGGCGGGCCGCACGCCGCGCAGGCCGTTGCGGAACCGAACCGGTCCGATCGTGATCTAGGGAGAAGGGGAGGAATAAGGAGGCAGATGGAGATGCTCATCCCGGCGAGGACATGATGTGGACACAGCAAGTCCGGCGAGCTCGGGCAGGGAATGGTCTCGAGACTCAGGCACCATGCGGTTTGGGGAAGAGAATGAGGCGTTTGGGACTTGAACAAGATCATTCCGGGACGAATAGTACGACAACATGCGGCCGTGGGCGATTTTCCCGTCGTGGGCGCGAGATTTGCGGACAACAGTTGAGGAAGGCGAGTGTCGCGCCCAGGCATCCGGACCGAAATGCATGGCGGCTGCGTTGACCGCACCTGGCAGTCGCATCGCACCCTCCGCATGCAGGGGTGGGCCACGGGCAGGATTCGGCGCCTGGGCCGGTGGGGGGAAGAAAGTAGCTGGGCTGCGGGGGGAGGAGCTCGTGGGCCGTGCACCGATCCGGCCCAAGACGAGGGAGGAGAGTGGGGGGAAACCTTGGCTGGGACGCAGAGCAGGCCGCAGCTAGGCCGCACGCCACGCTGGGCCGCAAGGAGAGGGGAAGTGGTTTGGGGGTCCCTTTTTTCTATTTTCTGCTTTAGCTCTAATTCCTTAGTAAAATGTATGCTACACAAATTCACTCAACAAACAACAACAAAAAATAGATGCAAGTTCCGACATGATGCAACATCCAAACATCATTTCTAGGGTCTTTTAGTACAATACATCGAGTTAACCCTCTCTAGAATTTTGAAAGGGACAAGGCATAGTGAAAAGGAAATGGAAAAGGAAAGGTAACGCCCGAATTTGGTGAGTATCGAAGAAAGAAAATTTTACCTCTCAAATTTAGGGCGCTACAAACCTATCCCCCTTAAAAGAATCTCATCCTCGAGAATCAAGGTTGGCCAGCAAAGAGTTCAGAATACTTAGCCATCAGATCATCTTCACACTCCCAAGTTGCTTCTTCCTCGGAGTGGTGACCCCATCTAACTGTGCACATTCTGATAGTTTTCCTCCGGGTGACCCTGTCTGCAGTCTCAAGAATCTGCGTTGGCTTCTCTCTGTAGGTCAAGTCTTCTTGGACTTCCAGACCTTCCACTGGCAACTGTTCTTCTGGCACATGCATACACTTCTTTAACTGAGACACATGAAAGACATCATGCACTGCTGACAAATCTTCTGGCAAACTGAGTCGATAGGCCACTTCTCCACGCTTCGCGAGAATCTAATACGGACCAACATATCGGGGGGCTAGCTTGCCCTTGACTCCGAACCTTCTGACCCCTTTGATAGGCGATACCTTCAGGTAGACAAAATCTCCAACTTCGAAACTCAGTTCTCTCCTTCTCATGTCTGCATAACTTCGCTGCCTTGATTGCGCTATCTTTAGATTCTCCCGAACTATCTTGATGTTCGCTTCAGCTTCGAGCAAAATGTCTGGCCCAAACACTTGCCTTTCTCTAGGCTGATCCCAATGCAACAGAGTTCTACAACTCCTCCCATAAAGCGCCTGAAAACGGTGACATCTTCAAGCTGGCCTGGTAACTGTTGTTATAGGAGAACTATGTATAAGGTAACCTCTTGTCCCATCTAGACTGATCTTGCAGCGCACAGGCTCTCAACATATCTTTGAGAATTTGATTAGTTCTTTTAGTCTCACCGTCTGTCTATGGATGATAAGCTGAACTGAAGTTTAAATGTGTACCCAAAGCTTCATGTAACTGCTGCCAGAAATGAGAGGTGAATTGCGTTCCTCTATCGGACACCATCTTCTTTGGCACACCATGAAGACAAATGATCCGGGACATGTACAGCTCCGCCAATATGGCACTGCTATAGCTAGTCTTGATAGGTATGAAGTGGGCTAACTTGGTCAAGCGGTCCACCACTACCCAGATGGAATCGTAACCGGCTCGAGTGTGATGCAACCCGACTATGAAGTCCATCCCGATTTCATCCCATTTCCACTGAGGAATTCGCAACGGTTGCAACAACCCAGCTGGCTTCTGATGCTCCGCCTTGATCCGTCGACAACTATCACACATAGCCACGTGCTCTGCGATTTCCCTTTTCATTCCGTGCCACCAAAATTTCTTCTTCAGATCCTGATACATCTTCTCACTTCCAAGGTGTATGGAATAAGCTGTCTCATGGGCTTCCTTGAGGATCAACTCCCGAATGGACTAGACATTGGGAACACACAAGCGGTCCTTGAACCATACCACACCTTCTGCATCTTCCCGAAAATCTTTGCCTCTTCCTTCTAGAATGAGTTGCTGGATTTCATCAATCTTCTCATCATTCTTCTGCGCTTCTTTGATCTCCCGCTCTAAGGTGGGTTCTAACTCGACTATTACTCCTCGCATGTTATTCAGAAATCCAAGACTCAACCTGTCAAATTCTTTGGCCAACTCATAAGGCATCGGGTGAGCGACCATCATATTGACTTGACTTTTCCTTAAAGCATCTGCCACCATGTTCGCTTTGCTTGGATGGTAGTGAATTTCCAATTCATAGTCTTTGATCAATTCTAACCACCTTTGTTGTCTCATATTCAGCTCCAACTGGGTGAATATGTACTTCAGACTCTTATGATCTGTATAAACATCACACTTCTGCTCGTACAGATAATGCCTCCATGTCTTCAGTGCATGAACTACTGCTGCCAACTCTAGATCATGGATTGGATAATTCTTCTCATGAACCTTTAGCTGCTAGGACAAGTAAGCCACAACCCTTCCCTCTTGCATCAATACGCATCCCAAGCCAGTGTAACAAGCGTCGTAATACACCGAGAAGGGCTTGTGCACATTAGGCAAAACTAAGACAGGCGCAGTAGCCAACTTCTCTTTCAGTGCTTCGAAGGCCTCTTGGCACTTCTGGGTCCACTTGAATTCAACTTTGTTGGCTAGCAAAGCTGTCATCGGTTTTGCGATCTTCGAAAATCCTTCAATGAATCGCCGATAATATCCGGCCATTCCAATGAAGCTCTTGATTCCTCGAGCATCTGTTGGCGCTTTCCAGTTTAGAATGTCTGTCACTTTCTTTGGATCCACAACCAATCCATCTTTGTTTATTATGTGACCCAAGAACATGACTTCATCGATCCAGAACTCGCACTTACTCAATTTTGCATACAGCTGGTGCTCTCGCTGTTGGGGTCGTGCTTCGGTGCGCCGAAGGTCCCTCACGAAGAAGCAGCTTCGGCTGAAGTCGTCTCCAAGAGATGGCCGAAGGTCCCTTTTCATGGAGCTTCGGCGTTTCAAACCGACATAGAGATAGAATGACCTTTTTATACATATAGGTCTGAGTCAATGTTGTAAACTTTTGTAAGGGGCATAATTGTAATTTGTCACAGGCTGCGACCTGTGCCTATAAATAGATGAACAGTACCTCTGTACTGTTCACGCGAACCTGTCATTTGCCTTCGCATCACGCTTGTACTCTTGCCTTCCTCAGGACCGAAGGTACATTTGTAATTTAAAGTTATTTGTATTCACTCATATTAGTAGAAATAGAAATGATTCTATGTTAACATTTGAATGTTTATTCTATACCTCATGATTCATATGAATGCTTCGTCCCTCGTTATTATGTTTACGAAGGTACGTCCTTCGTAACCTTCGTCCGAAGTTCCTTATATCCCGAAGGGGTATAATGTAATAGAGGACGAAGGACCTTAATGTTTAACATTTTCTGTGTTGCCTTGTTCTTAATTCGAAGCATTTGAGAACAAGCCCCCAACATTGGCGCCCACCTCCGGTGAACTCACTTCCACTTTTCTGAGCTGATGGCTTCGTTCAACAACCAAGCTGGAGCTGCTTCGGCTTCGAAGCTGGTGCTCCCGATAACAGGCGGTTCTTGCTCAGAGCCGGCTAACAAGAAGCAGAAGAAGGAGGCTCAGAGAAGGGTGCAGCATGTTGGAGTGCAGGGACCCTTCATCAAGTCAAAATGGTCCCACATTCCAATTACTTTCTCTCAGGAAGACCTTCAGCTTAAGGATTATCCTCACAATGATGCCATGGTTATCTCTTGTGTGATCAAAGGATTTCTGGTCCACAATGTCCTAGTTGATACAGGCAGTGCAGCTGACATTATATTTGCTAAAGCCTTCAGACAAATGCAAGAGCCCGAAGACAAGATTCATGATGCTACGCACCCTCTTTGTGGCTTCGGAGGGCGGCAGATTGTAGCACTTGGGAAGATTACCATGCCGGTAACCTTCGGATTTGTTAACAATACAAGGACTGAGCAAATTGTGTTTGATATTGTTGACATGGAGTATCCTTACAATGCTATCATTGGTCGCGGAACTCTTAATGCTTTCGAAGCAATTCTTCACCCAGCTTATCTCTGCATGAAGATACCTTCGGACCAAGGACCCATTGCTATTCATGGAAGCCAGGAAGCTGCTAGAAGGGCCGAAGGAAGCTGGACTGACTCCAAGGCAATCCATAACATAGATGGAGCTGAAGCTTGTGAACAGTATAAATTCAGGAGGGAGAAGGCAGCTTCAGCAGATCAGCCGAAGCCCATGTTATTGTGTGAAGACATAGCAGAGCAGAAGGTGCTGTTGGGCTCGCAATTATCTGAAGACCAAGAGAAAACCTTGATAAGGTTTTTATTCAACAACAAAGATGTTTTTGCATGGTCAGCCAATGATCTTTGTGGAGTGAATCGGGATGTCATTGAACATTCGCTCAATGTTGACCCATCCTTCAGACCCCGGAAGCAGAGGCTTCGGAAAATGTCTGATGACAAGGCCGAAGGGGCTCGCAATGAAGTGAAAAGACTCCTCAGTGCAGGAGTTATCAGAGAAGTGAAGTATCCAGAGTGGTTAGCTAATACTGTTATGGTGAAGAAGGCCAATGGCAAGTGGAGAATGTGTATTGATTTCACAGATCTCAACAAGGCTTGTCCGAAGGATGAATTCCCGTTGCCAAGGATAGACTCTTTAGTTGATGCAGCAGCTTCTTCAGAGCTCATGAGTCTCCTGGATTGCTACTCAGGCTATCATCAAATATGGATGAAGAAGGAAGATGAGCCGAAGACTAGTTTCATCACCCCAAGCGGTACATATTGCTATCTTCGGATGCCTGAGGGGCTCAAGAATGCTGGAGGGAGTTTCAGCAGAATGACTGCGAAGGTTCTCCAATCTCAGATAGGCAGAAATGTGTTGACTTATGTCGATGACATCATTGTAAAGAGCACGAAGCAAGAAAATCATATTGCTGATTTGCAGGAGACCTTCGCCAGCTTCAGACAAGCTGGGCTGAAGCTGAATCCAGAAAAATGTGTCTTCGGAGTGAAGAAGGGTAAATTTCTTGGATGTTTGGTTTCAACGAAGGGAATCGAAGCTAACCCAAATAAAATCGAAGCTATACTTTGAATGGAGCCACCAACCACAAGGAAGGGGGCCCAAAGATTGACAGGAAGGCTGGCATCTCTCAACAGATTTATATCCAGATCAGCAGAAAGAAACTTACCATTCTTCGAGGTGCTGAAGTCAGCTGAAGTCTTTCAATGGGGCCCGAGTCAACAAAAAGCCTTCGAAGAGCTCAAGCAATACTTAATAGATCTCACAACATTAACTCCACCAACGCCAGGGGCTCCTCTGTTGTTGTATGTGGCAGCTTCGCACTCAGCAGTAAGTGCGGCACTTGTCCAGGAGAAGTCTGATGGACAGGTCAAGAAGCAAGTCCCAGTATATTTTGTATCTGAGGTCCTCAGTATCTCAAAGAAAAATTATACAGAGCTGGAGAAGGTGTTGTATGCCGTTTTAATGGCATCCAGGAAGCTTCGGCATTATTTCCAGGCATACAATATTATTGTTCCTTCTTCGCAACCGTTGAGGGATATCATGAGAAATAGAGAAGCTACTGGCCGGATTGGAAAATGGGCTGCAGAACTCAATGAATTTTACATTGATTATGTGCATAGATCCTCAATTCAGTCTCAAGCATTGGCAGATTTCATTGCCGACTGGACGCCAGGGGCTCAGGACGAAGAAGCGAATAAAGATGCCGAAGCATGGACAGTGTTTTGTGATGGCTCTTGGGGAACCTTCGGAGCAGGTGCAGCTGCTGTGTTGGTCTCTCCGTCCAAGGTTAAAACTTGCTATGCAGCAAGACTTGACTTCAGTTGCACAAATAATATCGCTGAGTACGAAGCCTTGCTCCTGGGTCTTCGGAAACTAAAGGCAATGGGGATCAGAAGGGCGATCCTTAAAACTGACTCTCAGGTTGTTTCGGGTCATATTGACAAAAGTTGCAAGGCTAAAGACCCGAAGCTTGAAAAATACCTAGACACGGTCCGAAGGATCGAAGCTTCCTTCGAAGGATTTTCTGTTAAGAATATCCCTCGAGGACAAAATGAGCATGCTGATTTGTTGGCCAAGTCTGCAGCACAGGGGCTGCCGCTACCTTCGGATGTGTTCTTCGAAACAATAAAGGCACCTTCAGTGGAGCTACTTGAAAGAGCAGTCCTTAACATTTCTCCTGTGTACAGTGAAGATTGGAGAACTGAAATAATCTCTTACCTTCAGGGTAACTTCTTATCAGATGACGAAGCTTATAATAAAAGGATAGAGGCAAGAGCTCGTCCTTATGTCATGATAGAAGGGGAGTTATACAAGCATGGAGTTTGTGCCCCGCTGCTCAAGTGCTTGTCTAGGGCCGAAGGTATAGAGTTGATGAAGGAGATACATGCAGGCCTGTGCGGATCCCACATCGGATCCAGGCCGTTACTTGGAAAAGTGTTCCGCCAAGGATTTTATTGGCCGAAGGCAGCTTCGGATGCAGCGGAGTTAGTTCAAAAGTGCGAAGGTTGTCAAAAATGTGCAAGAGATCAAAAGCAACCTTCGTCTTTGACACAGCTGATACAACCCATCTGGCCATTGCAAAGGTGGGGCCTCGATTTGCTGGGTCCATTACCACCGGCTCAAGGCAATCTGAAATATGTTATAGTGGCTGTGGAGTATTTTTCCAAGTGGATTGAGGCGAAGCCATTAGCCACAATAACTTCGGCCACTGTCCAAAAATTTTTCTGGCAGAATATTGTCTGTCGCTTCGGAGTGCCGAAGGCCATCACTGTAGATAATGGAACACAGTTCGACTCCGAAGATTTCAGAAATTTCTGTGATCAAATTGGCACGAAGATCCACTTTGCATCAGTCAGGCATCCGGAGTCGAATGGGCTTGTTGAAAGGGCCAACGGCATCATAATGACAGGAATAATGAAGCTAATTTTTAATCAACCAAGGGGAAAATGGCCAGATCAGTTGACCAAAGTGGTGTGGAGCCACAATACAACAACATCAAGGTCTACAGGCTTTACCCCATTCAAGTTGTTATTTGGTGACGAAGCAATAACTCCAGAAGAAGCTAAAGCTGGATCAATAAGAGTGGTAGCTTCGGCAGAACCAAGTGCCGAAGATACTTGTCTCGTGGAAAAAGATGCCTTAGAGGGGATCAGGCTCCAAGCCGTGGAGAATATCAATAAATACCAGGCCGAAACAGTAAAATGGCGAGATAGAAAGGTCCGGCTAAAAAATATTGAGCCAGGACACTTGGTGCTTCGGAGAGTGGCCAACCCGGATACAGTGGGCAAGTTGCAACTGAAATGGGAAGGGCCTTTCTTAGTAGCATCTTCGTCAAGGCCTGGTTCGTACAGACTAAAGGACATGGATGGCAATGAAATTCCAAGATCTTGGAATGCGGATGAGCTTCGGCGGTTTTATGTATAACTCGATGTAATTTTCTCTTTTCTTTTCTTTTTCATGGCACCCTTTTCCTTTCCAAAGGGGGAGAAAGGTTTTTAATGGGGCCATCATATGTAATTTCCCTTTTTAGTTTTATAAGAGCAAAATCCCCCAAAGAATGTAAATGTAAAAGCTGAGAGCGCACCATCGAGTGCCGAAACTGAAAAAGAGAAAAAGCTCCGAAGACGTCCCTAAGGGGATGCAGAGCTTACAGCGAAAAGTCAACGCTGGTTCCGCCGAAAGTAAAAGGCGAAGAAGCTCCAAAGACGTTCCTAAGGGAATGCAGAGCTTATACCGCCTAAGTAAAAGGCGAAGAAGCTCCAAAGACGTCCCTAAGGGGATGCAGAGCTTACAGCGAAAAGTCAACGCTGATACTGCCTAAGTAAAAGGCGAAGAGGCTCCAAAGTCGTTCCTAAGGGAATGCAGAGCTAATGTGTGGTTGTTTCTAAGTAATGGCTGACAATGTGGCTTCGGACATATGCTTCGGACATTCATTCGCGCATTACATTACATCATAACATTTGCATGCATAAGCATTCATTCATAGCATCTGTGTACCAAAGTGGTCGCTTCGGCAGAAGGGAGAATTGGCTTTTTATGAATCGTTGTGTAAAAGAAAAGTTCCGGAGAAGTGGTTTTTTATGATTCGTTATGCTATGTTGTGTACAAAAAGAGAAGCTTCGGTAAAAACAAGAATTGGTCTCTTATTTTTTGTTGTATACAAAAGGGAAAAGCTTCGTTGCTCGGCAAAAAGAGGAATTGCTTTTATGCTTCGTTGTGTACGAAAAGAAGGGAAGGTGTTTTTTCGCCTTCGGCTCAAAATACTGATTTCGTCCACATCAAAGCGCCTCAATCGAAGGGTAAGAATATATTACAAGGTATGTACAAAGTTCCTTGAGAACAGGCTAATTGTATTTACAAGAATTGTTACAAAAATATCCTGAGTTTTTCTACAGTACACTTCTACTGATCTTCATTAAGTTTCAGCTTCGGCGACAGCTTCGGCGACATAACTTAGGCATCATCTTCACCTTCGTCATCCTACATGAATCAAGGAATCGTGAGTAAAGATCAAGTCCAAAGGAAAAGGTAAGTACGAAATATCATTTCTTACTGGTTCAAGATGACTTCGGGCTTCGTCTCCAGCCTTCTCCCGCCCGCCTTTTGTCCATATCATTTTTATAAATCTATTGGAGATACTTCGAGCGAGGTCAGGCGTATCATCCAGGATTGATGGAGATAAGGTGAAGTTGGGCCTGTTGACAATTTTTCCATGTTCGCAGCCGGCCTTCAGAAATGCAGCAGCGGTACCCCGAGAAGCTACCCAGGCACAGAAGTCGCCGTGCCCGGCTATAACTTCGTCAAGCTCTTCGATTTCAGCTTCAATATGATCGAAGGCCTGGGGTAAATTTTCCGCTGAAGGGTTAAATTTCCCGCTGCTGGCTCCAACAGAGTAAAATATCTTCTTTAATCGTCCAATACAATTATTGCCAAAGTTCAAGCATTTGTCTTGAAGGCTTGTTAATGTTTTCTTCAATTCTGAGCTGGTCTGGACTTCGGCTTTAAGCTTCGAATTCAGTTCTAGCTTCTCCTGATCGAATTGTTTTGATTGATTGATAAGCTTCGAATTCAACTCTGATAATTTAGCCTCAGTTTCAGCCAGCAAGCCTTCGGTCGATTGGAGCTCGAAGTCTTTCTTTTCAATGATGGCAGATTGCTCTTTTATTTTGCTTTCTAAGTTTTCAATTATAGCTTCGTGCTTTTTGTCCTCTAAGTCTTGTTGCATCTTCAGAGCTTTGCTCAGTAGCATGCTCTGTACAGAAACAACTTATGTTAGTAATATTTTCATTGTTAACAGCAATAAAAACCAGAGAAAAGGTTGTTTACCTTGAAGTTGGAGTAAAATAAGCTGCCGACGATGTGTTGTCGTCGGTAGCGGCTGATGTCTGTCTCTAGCTTCGGAAAACCGATACTCTTTGATAGAGTATCGATTACCTTAGCTCCAGTCTGGTCTCGAATGCAGCCCAATCTTTCGTCATCAATGCCTCCAAATAAAAGGGCTCCTGGCTTATAGCCGCAAGATTTGGCATAGTCCTTGAGTTCTTCTATTTCGTCCTTCGTCAGTTTTTGCCCAACTAAATTCTGAAAAGAGTAGGCTTCGTCGTCCGAAGTCTCTTCGGCTATTTCTTTTCCTTTTTTAGGCACTGTGGCCATGCTTTTTTCAGTAGTAGCATCAGCTTCTTCTGCTGCCATGTCTTCCAAAATTTTGTCAATATCCTCAATGGTTGTTTCTAAATTCACATCTTCGGCTGTAGCGGCTTCGGTAGCCGCGACCTCCGAAGGTGCGACTTCGACGTTTGTGGTGTCTTCGACAGCTGGTGTTTTCTGAACTGACGCTCTAGGCGGCGTCTTGTCGATGACTTCAGTTACCGCAATAATTCTTTGCCGTTTGGGTTTGCTTATCTTCGTCTGATCCGGCACGTCCACCTTTTGAAAAAGCTTCGTCAGTTGGAGCCCTAATGGACTTAGCTTCGTGGGCATGGGTTCAGTCATTACCTTTAAAATTTCTTCCACGTCGCTGGTAGAAGGTGGTGTGGGGGTCCCCTCCTCTTCGGATATTTTTCGCTTCGGGGTTGTTACTTTTCTTTTCTTCGGAATTTTCTTCTCCTTTACTGGACTTTCTTCATCTTTGGTCAGAGTTTCGGCCACTCTTTTTCTTTTGTGGCCCTCGGCACCCTTGTTTAACTGCTCATAGTCTGGGTACTCGAAGCCCAGGGCGTCGAGCACTCGGTTCAACCTTCGTTTCGGCCGGGCGCCGAAGGCAGCTGTCATTAGTTGATCCTCTTTTTTGGAATAATTTCCCAGGATTTCGTTGCACATCACCTCAACTGTGTCTAGCCATTCTTTGCAGGGTTTTTTAAAGTACTTCTTAAACTTGTAGTGGTAGGGCAGCCGGACAAGCTCTCCCTTCTTCTTCTCTCCCTCCAGCTTCGGCATTTCCCACTCTCTTAGAGTAGGGAAAACTCTGAATGCCAAGAACTCCTGAACTAGATCCCTGGTGCCAATATGTTCTGAAATAATTTCAAATTCACCCAGAGCAGCCCAGGTAGGACCTTTTAGATCGCCGATGCGGCAACGTGGCCTCGTCTCTCCGAAGATTAGCTCCAGTGGGCTCTGTACCAATTTTTCTCTGTCTTCGTCAACTTTTACATAAAACCATTCAGATTTCCAGCCTGCTGGCCATTTGCTTCGGTAGCTGATGACAGGGCACTTTGTTGTCTTCCGGTAGGCAAAATTGTAGCAACCGAAATTATCATGTAGCCCATCTTTTCTGGCCTTGGTTTGGTAATGTAATTCGTGAACTCGGCAGAAGCTGTCGGCAAACGGCTCCACAGCTTGGCTTCGGAGGGCCCAGATATAAACATTGAGCCTAACGATGGCGTTAGGAGTCAATTGATGAAAGTAGATACCAAACCTCCTCAGTATCTCCGCAATAATATTGTGCAGAGGAAATCTCAGCCCAGCCTTTAAAAAGCTCTTGAAGATAACAATCTCATCCTTCCCGGGCTTCGGGGTGGTTTCTTCTCCCCCGAAGCGGAGTAGCTTCTTCTGATCTTCATTGAAATAACCTGCTTTTACCATCTTCGAAAGATCAGCTTTTGAAACAGTGGATTTCCCAAAATCCAGGTGACTGGGCTTGCTGGGCATGGCAATGTGGTAGTCATCTTCGGGGTCAGTCCCTTCAATGTTTTCTTCTTCTTCGGCTGTTGTCGGGTTTGCTTCGGCAGCAGGCCTTTCTTCCGCAGTCACTAGACCGGAGCGCCGCATCGCTTCGGAGATGGGCACAGTGTCCGAACCTTCGGCTTCGTCTCCCTCACGAACAACTTTGGCAGTAGATCGCACTCTCGCCATTTAATTCTGAGTTTGGGGAAGTCAAAAACTTTTTTCCTTTTTTCTTTTCTCCGAAGCTCTTATTTCTGACGAAGCAGACGTCGAGACACCTTCGTTCGATTCTGAGAGTCAAGCTTCGGCTATGGTGGAAAATTTTGGCAGCAAAACAGTGCAAATAGCAATGAATGCTGTGGTAACTTCACACCTACCCGTTTGTTTATATAGTGCTGCAGGTAAGAAGGCGAAGCGGCAGGATTTTTACACCAGACGGGTGGTCACTTGTACTCGCTGTGCAGTGGACCGCAAAGATCAAACAGTAACTCTGCAAAGTGGGCCTGGCACGCGCTCGGAAGCCGGATCGTTTCTCCGCAACGAGCTCAGGGAAGGTGTTTTTTTGGACCTTCGGCTTCCCGAAGCTGAAGAGGCTTTTTTCACGGGTCAAGCTCGTTACGAAGAACGATCTAGCACCGCGAAAGGGGCTACTGTTGGGGTCGTGCTTCGGTGCGCCGAAGGTCCCTCACGAAGAAGCAGCTTCGGCTGAAGTCGTCTCCAAGAGATGGCCGAAGGTCCCTTTTCATGGAGCTTCGGCGTTTCAAACCGACATAGAGATAGAATGACCTTTTTATACATATAGGTCTGAGTCAATGTTGTAAACTTTTGTAAGGGGCATAATTGTAATTTGTCACAGGCTGCGACCTGTGCCTATAAATAGATGAACAGTACCTCTGTACTGTTCACGCGAACCTGTCATTTGCCTTCGCATCACGCTTGTACTCTTGCCTTCCTCAGGACCGAAGGTACATTTGTAATTTAAAGTTATTTGTATTCACTCATATTAGTAGAAATAGAAATGATTCTATGTTAACATTTGAATGTTTATTCTATACCTCATGATTCATATGAATGCTTCGTCCCTCGTTATTATGTTTACGAAGGTACGTCCTTCGTAACCTTCGTCCGAAGTTCCTTATATCCCGAAGGGGTATAATGTAATAGAGGACGAAGGACCTTAATGTTTAACATTTTCTGTGTTGCCTTGTTCTTAATTCGAAGCATTTGAGAACAAGCCCCCAACACTCGCAATCTCTGCAATACCATCTTCAAATGATCCACATGCTCCTCCTTACTCTGAGAATATACAAGAACGTCATCAATAAATACCACCATAAACTTGTCAAGATAATCCATGAATACACTATTCATCAGATTCATGAAGAAGGCTAGTGCATTCGTTAGGCCAAAAGACATAACGGTGAACTCATATAGCCCATACTTGGTAATGAATGCCATCTTCGGGATGTCTGAAGGTCGGATCCTGGGCTGATGATAACCTGACCTCAGATCTATCTTTGAGAACATGTTGGCTCCTCTCAGCTAGTCGAACAGATCTTCTATTCTGGGCAAGGGGTACTTGTTCTTGATTCTGACCTCATTCAGAGCTCGATAATCGATACACATCCTCCTAGTGCCATCCTTCTTTTCCACGAACAGGATAGGGGCGGTCCAAGGTGAGGTACTTGGTCTAATGTAACCTTTCTCTGACAGCTCATCTATTTGCTTCTTGAGCTCAACCAACTCTTGTTCGGATACCCTGTAGGCTCTTTTAAAAATAGGGGTGGTTCCAGGAAGAAGCTCTATGGCAAACTCAACTTTCCGCTCAGGTGGCATACCTGGTAAATCTTTCGAGACACGTCTGGAAATTCTGACACAACCTTGATAGTCTCGAGTGGATCTGCCTCACTGCTATCAATAGCCATCTATTGACAACCTCCTTTCCTTGGCTTGGGCGGGACTAACTTAGTCACCACTTCTTCTCCTAGTGGGAAAACCAACTTAATTGTCCTCTTATTACAGCTAATAACTGCCCGAGACTTACCTAGCCAATTTACCCCTAGGATAACATCTATTCCCAGAGTAACCATTACTATGAGGTTAGCGGGAAACTCTACCCCCTTATTTCCACACTTACATTCAAGCAAACACTATCAGCTCGAACTTTACCACCGGTTGAATCAATTTGAATGGGTGTTGACATGGTAGTTATTGGAAGATTATGCGCTTCTACCCATGATGCAGTAATAAATGAATGTGTTGCTCCAGTGTCAAATAACACTTATGCAATATGGGAATCGACTGGAAACATACCTACTATCATGTCTGGTGTTTTCTGAACTGCTTCAGCCTCCAAATGGTTCAGTCTCCCATGGTTGTAACATGTCTGGACGCGGTTGCCTGCTCCTAGCTGAAACACATTCTGCTTCGCTGGGCACTAGGGCCTGGCTGCTACTGGGCTGCCTTCTTTGGACAATGCATCACCCAATGGCCTTGCCCTCCACAATGGAAACATGCTCGGCCTCCGCCTTGCACTGGGGCTGCTTGACTGCTCTGGTTGGTTGCTGGGGCAGAGAGGCGAGGTGCCTGCTGATTCTACCTCTGGAACTGACTTCCTCCTGTCTGACTGTTCTAGCGATTCTGCTACTGATACTGAGGATACTATCTATGAAACTGCTGTTGAGGTGGGCGCTAATTCTACTTGAACTGCTGAGGTGGGTTGCCTGAGAAACGAGGGCGATTGCTGCTCCTAGGCTAAGGCCCACCAATCTTGCGCTTGCGATCCTCCATTTTCTTATGCTTCTTCTCTGTCATGATCAGTCTGTCAATTAGGTGCTGAAATGTGGGGAAGGTATGGTTCATCAGCTAATAGTGCAGGAGATCAACTAAACCTCTTAAGAAACGATACTGCCTCTTGGCATCTGTGCTGACATCTTCAGGAGCATAGCGGGACAGCTGCAGAAACCTGTCTCGGTGCTCACTGACTGACATGAGCCCTTGCTTGAGCGCCAGAAATTCCTCTTTCTTCACTGTCATCAGACCTGCTGGGACATGATACTGATGGAAATTATCTCTAAATTCCTCCCAAGTTATGGTGTCGGGGTTGGTATGGGTGGCGAGGTAGGACTCCCACCAAGACTGAGCTGCTCCCCTTAATAGGCGAGGACCATACAAAACTTTCTATCTATCATCACACTGAGCGGTGTGCAACTCCCGCTCCATGGTACGCAGCCAATCTTCAGCATCCATGGGGAGAGCAGAGTGAGCGAACACTGGGGGATGACCTCTCATGAATTCAGCACGCTTGTCTCTAGGCATCTGAGGCATCTAAGGTTGAGGTGGGGGCTATTGTTGCTGCTGCTGCATAGCGGCCAGAGTCTGACCAATATCTTGGACTGCCTGAGTGTGCATCAGGAACATCTGCTCTATTATCATCAGGGGCGGTAGTGGTAATTGCTACTGAGGTGCCTCATCTTGCGGTGCTGGCTGTTCCTGCTAAGCACGCCTCCCTCCTCTATGCCTGTTGTCTAACATCTGCAGAGTGCAATCACACATCAGAACTGATCTTGCAAATCTTGCAGCATAAGAAAAGAGTATAGAATTCTTCCACAATATTGAACAGATGAGCATCTTCACTGACTCCCAACATAGGCAAACATAGCTTTCCAGATAAAGAGGAAAGTAGAATAAAAAGGCTTCCCAACTAGATAACTAATTTTATTAACATTAATAGGTAAACCAAAGTACAGGGGGGTACCCACACTCTGGCGACAATCATTACAAAGATCCAAATCCATCATAGTTCATCATGACAAACATAAAAAACACAGGATAAGCAAACTACCTTGCCTAACTAAGACTATATGAGAATAAGACTAAGACTAAGACTTCTATTTTAAACATTAATTACAAGATCCAACGCTGACGATCTATGGTTCTAAATTTATCCTGGTCCAGCAGTCGGGGTTGCCGTAGGCATGGTGTCCATGCTGAGGTGAGCGGTACGAATGTTGAGTCCTGACGGGAGCGGGAGAGCCATCCTCCAGATGACGACGCTCCGTGCACTCAGCCTGCAACTAGGCAATCTCAGCACGAGCCCTACTCAGCTCGTCTAAGGCATGGTCCAGCTCCATGTTTAACATGGTGGCTAGGTGTAACACCCGGATTTTAGGGGTCCAAAACCCGGGCGCTAACATAAACACCAGGTATGCTGGGACCAAGTCTCACACATATGATGTATAGTGGCACAGGATCGAATGTCACAACTTTATATATAACAGGAGTTCTATACAAAATAAATAATTACATTATAAGGAGACAACGGTCCAGCAACCCAAAGTTGACTGGGAGACGACGACCTAGACCTCTCATGAACACTTCACAGCATCCTCCATGAGCATCATCCTGCGGTACCTGTTCTTCTCCTGTGGGGTGTGTGAGACAGCAAGAGTGAGCTCACATACGTTCATCGCTCAACAAGTTGTGGGGAATAATGTGCATGAACTCGCCAAAGGTGGGAGCTCACGTGAAGTGTAAGGCTTACCAAAGAAGATGGTTAGAGCTGAGCATTGCTTTTAAAGTTGGTCAAAATTTTATTAGCAATTACTAAGTATAAGTAAATACCAATCCCAATTAAATAGTAGAACAAAAGTAACAACATCACCTGCGATGCAATGCATATGACAAATTGAATTTAGTTCCATAAATTAATCATGTGAGGGTCCGAGCCGCTCTTGACCGTGAGCACGGCTAGTATACTAGTTTTACACTCTGCAGAGGTTGCGCATCTTTACCCACAAGTCGTGTATCCCATGTCGCCAGGGTTTGCAAGGCCCTTAGACACTACCGAGGTGAATGGCTAGGGATCCACTACGAGGCCTTTACAAAGTTCCACTAGCTTCAGAAAACCCGCTACAGTTTATAGGAAGCTCCAATGCAGGAATCCCTTGCAGGACCGCCATCGCAGCAAAATCCTCCCGAGGGCCTCCCTACACTGACCACTCCCCTACTGCCCTTGCCCCTTTCGGGTAAGGTAGCCTTCCACTAGCTTTCCTAATTAATCAGCCAAGGGGTCCCATTCCTCCCTTGTGGTAGCACTGTTTTCCCGGGTGGTCGCTCCATGTTCCAATTAACATAATGATCTTAACATGAACAGTAAATAACAACTGACAATAAAAGTATAATCATGGATAGTAATGTGTATCTCTATACCCAAATCCACATAAAGCACTAGCAAGTACTACCCAAAAAGTTCCGTGGTAAACAAGGTATAAAGATAGACAAACTAGGAAACCTATTGGGTCCCATCAAAATTAACCTATGCAGATCATTATGATTAATTAGAACATGAGTGGGTAAGAAGAAGTGATCAAGGGCACAACTTGCCTGGGCCTTGAGAATCCAGGTACCAGGATGATCTTCAGGTGACACGTGTCCTCACTGCTAGTCGTAGCATTACAAACAAACAGTGTATAGACAGAATTAACATTACACCAAACATATATGCAAAATACATATTAATAATCTACATGTTAAAATAAGATCACAGGAAAAAGAATCATTAATTTTGGAGTTATAGATTTTAAGTTATGAATTTCTGTAGCTTTTATGTATTTAATACAAGATTAAGTATTAGATAAATTTAAATGAGCCTTTCATGCCAAAACAGAGGCACAAAATGATGGAGAATATTATTACAAAATTTTAGAAACTGGAATGGTTAAATTTGGAGCTAAAATGAATTTTCTATGAATTATCTAAGCTCTAGCAATTATTTAATCATTAAAAATCATTTTCTAAATCCATTTATTTGATTTCTTAACTTCCTGGACTGGGCCTCATTTATCGAAAAGCGCAGGGGCTAGCTTGCAAGTTTTCCCGAGACTCAGAATAACCCCAAGGTGGACGGCGGGTTGATTATGCGAAAACCGAGGGGCTCTTTAGAAAGTTTGCCACGCGAAGGGGTACGAAGGGATTTGGGCCGCACGATCTGATTCAGACGACCCTGATTAAATCTGTCACTCTATGAACCGTTACGCCACTGAGACCGCAGGATCTAAATCTAACGGTACCAACTCATTTCGTGGTGATCTAATCTTGGCCTCATTGTCATGATCCAACGGCCCAGGATCAACCCCATCCAATGACCTGTGCTGGCCGCACGATTATGATCCATCGCTCCTGCACCCGTCTTCCTCCCATCGCTCTGGTCAAGGACGACCGCGCGTCACACAGGCTTCCGTATGGCCTCCGATGAACCGAGCGGTCGCGCAAGCGAGGACCGCTGGGCAAACACCAAGGGGGAGCCCAGCCACGGTTCCGCCATCACTGGAGTTAGGCGATGAGCATGTCCAGGACGCACGACCGAGATCCACAAAGAGTTCACGCAGAAAATGCATTACATCCATGCGCAGGGTGTTCTGACCTTGCGACGAAGCTCGACGAAGATTTCGTGGGCGTGGTTCAGTGAAGCGATGCACCGGCGTGTTTCCCCTGAGCTACAAGCCGAGGCCAAGCGGCAACGCAAGCAAGTAGCGGTATTTCGGATTTTCTGCCCCCCCCCCTTTTGCGGCAATGGAGGTCAAGGGAGCCACAACCCAGGCGCTCGGTATCTGGTTATGAGAAAGGCCACGGAGATACGGTGGAGGGTAGCGCGGCATGGTTAAATAGGTTTGCGCAGGAATCCGAGCGGGGTACACGGTGAGGTTGTTGCGCGGATCACGCGATCGCCAGCAATCCACGCGCAGATTCCTCGGTGAATTCAGTTGGGGAAGGAGCTTCTGACATTTGGGTCCCACGCGTCGGAGACACAAGGCGGGATCAAGCGTGGGCGCAGGGGGTCTGGCCAGGCGGGCCCACGTGGCAGTGGGACGGCGACTGAGGGCGCAGCGGTAGGGAGATGGGCCGCGCAGTAGGGGTAAGGTGGGCCGAGAAGGGGAGGATTTGGCCCAACAGCAGGTTTTATTCTTTTCCTTTATATTTCCCTTTTTCTGTTTTATTTCTTTTGATTTCTTTTCAAATTCAAATTTCCTTTCAAATTTAAATCTGACACTGTGGCAAACTTATCTTCAAATTATTTTGCACATTTAAAGTACCAACTCCGAAAATATAACTCTAGGTATATTTTATGTAATTCTCTTATTCCTCTATTTCTTTTCTTACTTCTCTTTTTATCTCTAATTTTATTTTCAAATCCTATAATTGAGTTTGAATTAACTCTCTAATCCTCATCATTAATGTGCCTTTAGTAATATTATCAGTATTATTAAATGTACAAGAAATCGAAGCTCCCACATGAGACATGATTTATTTTAGTGATCTTACTCATTTGTTTTTCTCATATGTGATTTTTACCATGTGATGATGAGTACGAGGAAATACATAGGTTGAGATGTACTCTTTTATTTTTATTTATTTATTATTATTTTTTTTCACAAATTGGGTGTTACAAATCCTACCCCCCTTAAAAATAATCTCGTCCTCGAGATTTGTAAGAAAAGGGATGTACACTCATATTGTTTTCGGAACATATGCACAAACAAAGAAATCTCGGCATGATGCATAATTCTTTAACAAAACATAGGTTTAATAGACCTTATTGTTCCTTCTAGAGTAATATCATATCATCTACTAGCTAAAGTAACATCTAGATCTTATAAATCATCATAATCTATGTCTATGTAGCTTGGTGGAGCTGGTGGTGGTGGTGGAGGTGGTTGTTGTTGTTGTCTCTCCAACCGTGCTTGCCTTATTTCTTGGCGGGCCTGACGTATTTCCTCGCGTTGTTGTCTTATCTGATTCTGCATCTCGGTCACCAGGTCTGTTAACTGTTGTATTACCAGTCTTTGGGTAGCAACCACTTGATCGATCTCAACAGGTGGGGGATTTGGAGGATTCATTTCTGTTTGCTGTTACGTGATAATCTTTCCTTTCCTGGTATTGACCATGAAAGTTAGAGGCACATGGTAATAGTTTTGCAAAGGAAATTATTCACTAAGCGGAATGAATAAGCTAGTAGTTGGTTATAATCTAAAGATTCTTTGGTAGGGCTTAATCTTTGTTTTATGTCCAGATTGGGGTAACCAATCGTATAAGGTGAATATCCAAGGGTAAGATAGAATCTGTCAAGATGAGAGATATATATGGGTGAGATAGACTACATGATGTAGGTTAAAATCTGGTTTGATGTCAGGTGGTGGTTGATAGATTATGTAATCCATTAAGACTCTATTGATTGGGTAAGTTATGTAACTTGTTATATAGGTCGAGTTGTTTGTGTATGACCAAGTTGATATAAGTCTCCAAATTAGGCTTAAGTGATTTAGGAGTATGGCCTTATCCTTTGTACCAGCATTAAGTAACTTACACTAGATTAGATTGGATATGACTAGATGAGACTAGTTAAAGTTAGATAGATCTTCCTGGGTAGGATATATCTTATCAGGATATGTTAAAATCACTGTTAGGTTAAAACAGAGGGGTTATGCAACTATCAGATGGGTAAGGTAGTTGCATATGGTTAGGTGGTTGTATATAGTAAAGTTGGTCTTGGGCACCAATTTTAGGTTAGATTGGTATAACTAGATTAGAATAGATAATATCTAATTATTTTGGATTAAATCATGGTTGTTATTCAAGAGTGAGATAAATATGCTAATTAGGGCAAGATGAATCCATAAGGATAAGGTATAATCCTTTGAGGTTAGTTAGATTTATTAAGATGAGATAAAAATCTTTTCAAGATAAGATGGATCTAGATACATTAGGATAAGTTAGGATCTTTTGAGATAAGATAGATCTATGTAGGATAGAATCTTTTGGGATAGGATGGATTATATGATGTAGGTAAGTTAGAATCTCTTCAAAATAAGGTGAATTTATTAAGGTAAGAAGAATCTTTTAAGATGAGGTGGATCTAGTAAGACAAGAGAGAATCTTATTAAGATAAGATGAATTGGTTAGAATGAGATCTTTTTAAGATAAGATGAATCTCTTAAGCTAGATATGTTCCAATGGGGATAATCTAAGTTGTCTAGTTATTTTATAAATATATTTTTATACTTATGTGTATATGCAGATGCAATTGTGGACATTACTCCACAACTCATCACACTCAATCAAAGATCCAAATCAAACAAGTATCATAAGAACAAACATTCAAGCATATAAATATTTAAGAAAATATTTTTTTGGTTTTGTTCCTAAGAGTAGGTCTCCTACTCCTAAAAGTCACTTTAGATACAGGACTTCAAAGTGTGAAATCCACATTTGTCTTTAGAATGAAAAGGTAAGAATAATCAGAGTGAAGCGGAAATAGATGAGAAAAGATTAAGAAAAGTTTAGAAAAGAATCAGAGTAGCAAAGGTAAGTATGACAATGGTTGTCCAGTTCTATCTAGGTTTCGTCCTACAGTCAACATTCCTCTGATACCACTTCTGTAACACCCGGATTTTAGGGGTCCAAAACCCGGGCGCTAACATAAACACCAGGTATGCTGGGACCAAGTCTCACACATATGATGTATAGTGGCACAGGATCGAATGTCACAACTTTATATATAACAGGAGTTCTATACAAAATAAATAATTACATTATAAGGAGACAACGGTCCAGCAACCCAAAGTTGACTGGGAGACGACGACCTAGACCTCTCATGAACACTTCACAGCATCCTCCATGAGCATCATCCTGCGGTACCTGTTCTTCTCCTGTGGGGTGTGTGAGACAGCAAGAGTGAGCTCACATACGTTCATCGCTCAACAAGTTGTGGGGAATAATGTGCATGAACTCGCCAAAGGTGGGAGCTCACGTGAAGTGTAAGGCTTACCAAAGAAGATGGTTAGAGCTGAGCATTGCTTTTAAAGTTGGTCAAAATTTTATTAGCAATTACTAAGTATAAGTAAATACCAATCCCAATTAAATAGTAGAACAAAAGTAACAACATCACCTGCGATGCAATGCATATGACAAATTGAATTTAGTTCCATAAATTAATCATGTGAGGGTCCGAGCCGCTCTTGACCGTGAGCACGGCTAGTATACTAGTTTTACACTCTGCAGAGGTTGCGCATCTTTACCCACAAGTCGTGTATCCCATGTCGCCAGGGTTTGCAAGGCCCTTAGACACTACCGAGGTGAATGGCTAGGGATCCACTACGAGGCCTTTACAAAGTTCCACTAGCTTCAGAAAACCCGCTACAGTTTATAGGAAGCTCCAATGCAGGAATCCCTTGCAGGACCGCCATCGCAGCAAAATCCTCCCGAGGGCCTCCCTACACTGACCACTCCCCTACTGCCCTTGCCCCTTTCGGGTAAGGTAGTCTTCCACTAGCTTTCCTAATTAATCAGCCAAGGGGTCCCATTCCTCCCTTGTGGTAGCACTGTTTTCCCGGGTGGTCGCTCCATGTTCCAATTAACATAATGATCTTAACATGAACAGTAAATAACAACTGACAATAAAAGTATAATCATGGATAGTAATGTGTATCTCTATACCCAAATCCACATAAAGCACTAGCAAGTACTACCCAAAAAGTTCCGTGGTAAACAAGGTATAAAGATAGACAAACTAGGAAACCTATTGGGTCCCATCAAAATTAACCTATGCAGATCATTATGATTAATTAGAACATGAGTGGGTAAGAAGAAGTGATCAAGGGCACAACTTGCCTGGGCCTTGAGAATCCAGGTACCAGGATGATCTTCAGGTGACACGTGTCCTCACTGCTAGTCGTAGCATTACAAACAAACAGTGTATAGACAGAATTAACATTACACCAAACATATATGCAAAATACATATTAATAATCTACATGTTAAAATAAGATCACAGGAAAAAGAATCATTAATTTTGGAGTTATAGATTTTAAGTTATGAATTTCTGTAGCTTTTATGTATTTAATACAAGATTAAGTATTAGATAAATTTAAATGAGCCTTTCATGCCAAAACAGAGGCACAAAATGATGGAGAATATTATTACAAAATTTTAGAAACTGGAATGGTTAAATTTGGAGCTAAAATGAATTTTCTATGAATTATCTAAGCTCTAGCAATTATTTAATCATTAAAAATCATTTTCTAAATCCATTTATTTGATTTCTTAACTTCCTGGACTGGGCCTCATTTATCGAAAAGCGCAGGGGCTAGCTTGCAAGTTTTCCCGAGACTCAGAATAACCCCAAGGTGGACGGCGGGTTGATTATGCGAAAACCGAGGGGCTCTTTAGAAAGTTTGCCACGCGAAGGGGTACGAAGGGATTTGGGCCGCACGATCTGATTCAGACGACCCTGATTAAATCTGTCACTCTATGAACTGTTACGCCACTGAGACCGCAGGATCTAAATCTAACGGTACCAACTCATTTCGTGGTGATCTAATCTTGGCCTCATTGTCATGATCCAACGGCCCAGGATCAACCCCATCCAATGACCTGTGCTGGCCGCACGATTATGATCCATCGCTCCTGCACCCGTCTTCCTCCCATCGCTCTGGTCAAGGACGACCGCGCGTCACACAGGCTTCCGTATGGCCTCCGATGAACCGAGCGGTCGCGCAAGCGAGGACCGCTGGGCAAACACCAAGGGGGAGCCCAGCCACGGTTCCGCCATCACTGGAGTTAGGCGATGAGCATGTCCAGGACGCACGACCGAGATCCACAAAGAGTTCACGCAGAAAATGCATTACATCCATGCGCAGGGTGTTCTGACCTTGCGACGAAGCTCGACGAAGATTTCGTGGGCGCGGTTCAGTGAAGCGATGCACCGGCGTGTTTCCCCTGAGCTACAAGCCGAGGCCAAGCGGCAACGCAAGCAAGTAGCGGTATTTCGGATTTTCTGCCCCCCCCCCTTTTGCGGCAATGGAGGTCAAGGGAGCCACAACCTAGGCGCTCGGTATCTGGTTATGAGAAAGGCCACGGAGATACGGTGGAGGGTAGCGCGGCATGGTTAAATAGGTTTGCGCAGGAATCCGAGCGGGGTACACGGTGAGGTTGTTGCGCGGATCACGCGATCGCCAGCAATCCACGCGCAGATTCCTCGGTGAATTCAGTTGGGGAAGGAGCTTCTGACATTTGGGTCCCACGCGTCGGAGACACAAGGCGGGATCAAGCGTGGGCGCAGGGGGTCTGGCCAGGCGGGCCCGCGTGGCAGTGGGACGGCGACTGAGGGCGCAGCGGTAGGGAGATGGGCCGCGCAATAGGGGTAAGGTGGGCCGAGAAGGGGAGGATTTGGCCCAACAGCAGGTTTTATTCTTTTCCTTTATATTTCCCTTTTTCTGTTTTATTTCTTTTGATTTCTTTTCAAATTCAAATTTCCTTTCAAATTTAAATCTGACATTGTGGCAAACTTATCTTCAAATTATTTTGCACATTTAAAGTACCAACTCCGAAAATATAACTCTAGGTATATTTTATGTAATTCTCTTATTCCTCTATTTCTTTTCTTACTTCTCTTTTTATCTCTAATTTTATTTCCAAATCCTATAATTGAGTTTGAATTAACTCTCTAATCCTCATCATTAATGTGCCTTTAGTAATATTATTAGTATTATTAAATGTACAAGAAATCGAAGCTCCCACATGAGACATGATTTATTTTAGTGATCTTACTCATTTGTTTTTCTCATATGTGATTTTTACCATGTGATGATGAGTACGAGGAAATACATAGGTTGAGATGTACTCTTTTATTTTTATTTATTTATTATTATTTTTTTTCACAAATTGGGTGTTACACTAGGTTGACTGTGCTGCTCAACCTAGGATTGTCCTCACCAACAGGTGAGACAACCACGCCTCCTGTGCTGCCGGATGGACGGTGGGGGTAATACCTCAGGTCGAGACCATCGGCCACCCCACCGAGCACTGAGTAGTAGTACGAAAGCACACGTCGTGCGGCATCTTGCATGGCCACCTCAGCTGAGTCCCGCTTAGAGATAGAGTAATGCTCTCAGCAGACCTCCGCACCCCGGAGACTATTCTCTAGACAGTGCACCAAACAAGTCACCTCCTAGCGGTCTAGGTAAACCATGCGACTGTGCTGGAAAACAAAACAGTGATACTCGATGGACCTAGTGCGCCGGTCGAGTGCCTGGCGCGGCAAGGTGTTGAGCGCGTCGTGGAAGTGACACCCGCGAGCGGCGTCACGAGTGATGGGTCGAGCAACCCATCCCTCTGGCTCCTGCTCCTCTGAAAGGTCGGTGTTGTAGCTCGAGCTGTCGTTGTCACCTCCGTCATCGAGGTCTCCTCCAACAGCTAATCCAGCGGCCAGGACGCCTAGCGGTGGTGCAGCGGGTGCCTCCAGCGGGGGCGCAGGTGAGCAGCTCCTCACAGACTCTACCTCCTGCTGAGGCGAGGAAGAAGAGCCCTGCTGCTCCAGCTCCTGTCACCGACACTCCTGCTCCTCGTGCAGGCGGTGGTGCAGCTTCTCCAAATGGCTAGACTGACCAGTCACTGGATGGCGAAGCGGACGCTCCGCGAGACGAGAAGTAAGAAAGGAATGACTGACTTTCGTGCGGTGTGTCTAAGACGAGCCATCTACAAAAGACACCGTAAGCATAAGAGTGAGAGCAGAACTAGTATGACCAGCAAGTAGACCAAAAAATAGGAAATAGATTAAAACAAAATTTTCAGCAAGGTATAGTATATATAATAAAACATAGAATTGGTCTAGATGGCCTACTTTTGAAGGAACACCAAGGTCAAGGTGAGAATGGGGTCTATAATCCTTAGAACGACCATTCTACTCTAGGTTAGCGATCCTACAATCAGCACGGCTTTGATACCACTTATGTCACACCCGTTTTTAGAAGGCAAACTGAATACGAACCATGTACGTGCCAGGATCAGCAATTCATGTACAAAGCAGTTACATAACCGGACATCATCACACAGTGCTCGAATAATAACATAAAAGATAGTAATAGTTAATTACATCATGATGTCCGAGACCACATAATCAATAACAATTATCAAACTGCGGAAATGAAACGTAGATAAATGCGGCCTTCACAGGCAGCCGACTGGGGGTTTGGCGCTATCCCACGCCTAGAACTCATCGAACTCTTGGAACTCCTGGAAGTCCTCCTCCATGACTTCATCTTCTCCTGAGCAGTGGTTGCAACGTGGACAACCTAGGGGGTTTGGTTTGTAAAGCAAGAATGAGTACACATCAACATACTCAGCAATTGTCCCGTTTGGCTGTAATGGACTAGCTTTATGTGGGGTTAAGGTCAAGCAGTTGCTTTTAGTTGGTCAGGTTATTATTACTAGTAGAGAGCCAGGTTTTAGCAATAACCCAAGTTGTTATACCAAAAGTACCCTTTCCAAACGGAAAGAATACCAGAAACCATTACCCTAATCATAATAAAAACCATCATCTTCATCATCACCTGTAAACCAAACATCTCTGATCAATGTGTCTCTAATCAATGGAGCTCCCTTGGCCGCTCATAACCGCGAGCACGTCTGATATATCAGTTTCATAACACTCTGCAGAGGTTGCACACTTTACCCATGAGCCGTGATCCCTTTTTGCCTCGGGTTGTACGGACCCTTAAACACTTCCACGGTGAGTAGGCAAGGTTTCACTACGTGGCCTTTCCCTAGGGTCCTCACTATGCGAAAGTTGGAAATGGCCATTGTATAATGACCATCTGACGTAACAAACCTATACCTCCGCCCTCAGGAAAAAGTTGTGGGGCGATGCCTGTACCAAAATCCCTGAGCGTGATTATAGGAGCCATAACAGATGCCACCATTGCTATAGACACCATCTAGCGTACCAAGACCTATACCTTTGCCCTCAGGAAAAAAGCCATGGGGTTATGCCCGTACCAAAATCCTTGAGTGTCACACCCGGGCTTTAAGGAACAAAGTGGGGTGCATCTCATATATGCGCCAGAGAAGACAACACATATAATAACAGAGTGCATAGAGATAAATGTCATAAATATCATAAATATATTTATTACATAGCGGAAGTCTTACAAAAATAAATGATAAAATAAAGCGAACTAAATATTAATCTCTGGCGCCACTAAGCTGACTTGGAGACGCCACCTAGATCAAGTCGAAAGCCTCAGTGTTAGGTGGCTCCTCATCGACCACCTGTTCTTCTCCTGTGGGGGGTGTGAGACAGCAAGAGTGAGCTCACACATGATCATAGCTCAACAAGTTGTGGGGAACCAGTGTGCATGAACTCACCAAAGGTGAGAGTTCATGTGAAGTGTAAGGCTGATCAATAAAATAAAGGCTGAAGCTAAGCATTGCTTTTATAGGTTGGTCAAAGTTTTATTAGCAGTTACTAAGTGTAAGTAAATACCAAACCATAGTAATAATAAATAAAAGTAATAATAAAATAATTCCTAATGCAATGAATGACAAATTGAATTTAAGTTTCATAGTTTAATCATGTGAGTGTCCGAGCCGCTCATGACCGTGAGCACGGCTAGTATACCAGTTTTACACTCTGCAGAGGTTACGCATCTTTACCCACAAGTCGTGTTACCCATTTGCCACGGAGTTGATCAGACCCCATACACCTCTACCAAGGAAGCGAGGCAGGGTACCACTACGAGGCCTTTACAAAGTTCCACTAGCTTCAAAAAACCCGCTACAGTTTATAGGAAGCTCCAGTGCAGGAATCCGTCACCTGACCGCCATCGCAGCAAAATCAACCCAAGGACCTCCCTACACTGACCACTCCCCTACTGCCCTTGCCCCTTTCGAGTAAGGTAGTTATCCACTAGCTTTCCTAGTTAATCACAAAGGGCGTCCCATTAAACCCTTGTGGTAGCACTGTTTTCCCAGGTGGTTCTCCATGTTCCCATTAACATAATGATCTTATTATGAATAGTAAATAATAAACATATAATAAAAGTATAATAATGAGTGATGAATATCTCTATACCCAAAGCCACATAAAGCAATAGCATGCACTACCCAAAAATTTAGTAGTAAAACCAGTGGTGAAACAAGGTATAAAGATAGTTAAAATCTAGGGTATCCTATTGGGTCCTAGCAAAATTAACCTATGCAAATCATTATGATTAATAAGAATATCACTAGGTAAAAGAAGTGATCAAGGGCACAACTTGCCTTCAATGAGCTCCTGCTCAGCAGTCTCTACTAGCTGAACCTCAGGATCCTCAGTAGCTTGCTCGTCTACTCGCGTCAACACAATACATACATAGTATAGCAAAAATTAACATCATACCAAACATGTAAATAAAATACACAGTAATAATCTGGACATTAAAATAAGATCATAGGAACTGGAATCATTAAATTTGGAGTCATAGATTTCAAGTTATGATTTTTCCAAGGTTTTATGTATTTAAAACAAGATTAAGTACTAGATAAATTTTATTGTGCCTTTCATGCCAAAACAGAGGCACTAATGGATGAACAATAATATTACAAAAATTTAGGAACTGGACTGGACCAATTTTGAGTTCATATGAATTTTCTACAATTTAAACAAGTTTCTAGCAATTATTTATACATTAAAAATCTATTTCTGATATTAATTTCTGATTTTCAATACTCTCTGGATTGGGCCTCAAATTCTAGAAAGCGCAGGGGCTCTCGCGTAAAAGAAACCGAGACACAGAGCGATGTACAAGGTGGACTGCGGGTTCATTAGTGGTTTCCCCAGGGACTCTTACGAAAAAGTCCCTGCGAAGGGGTATCGTCTAACACTGGTCGTTGGATCAGATGCGAATGAGCCAGATTAAATCTAGCTGCCCGCGAAGGGATACACAGCGTGGTCCGCCCGATCTAGGATATACGGTACAGATTCAATTACCCCTCAATACATTTGCATCTGTCTGATCTAAATCGGACGGCTCACATCTCCCTAACCCGAATCGATTTCCATCCTTTAATCTACGTCGTTCATCAACAGATCGACGCACTAGGATCCGTCTCCCACCTCTGGTTAAATCCCGGTGACCCCGGCCGAGCATCGCGGCGGCTCGCCATGGATGGAATGCCAATAGCGCTCACTGGTACCCGATCCCCTCGTATCACGGATGCAAAACACAATTGAGAAGGTAGCGAACATGGGCATGGGTAACTCACCGGCGATTGGGGAGCGCAGCCACCTGATCCACGGCGCGGGGCGGATTTGGCCGCCACAGCGAGGCACGGCGAGCAATTCTAGGGTGACCAGTGGCCCTCACGCGCGGAGAAGCCACGAAATCTCTCCGCACGGCTCCCTTGATCACCCACGAACGCTATCGGGTCGAGATTTCACGGCGTCGAGAAGAACAGTCGTGGAGGCGGTCTCTTGCTCACACACGGTGCGGCGGCGGTGCAGTGGATGATGTGGGGAGCGGGATCCAGGGAAGGAAGGGGGGTCCGCGCCCACACCTTATGGACTGGAGAGTCCGCGCCGCGAGAGAGGAAAGCGGAATGGTGGTTGAAACCACCCGCGCGACGACCGCGCATCCGCCATGCTCGCGGATTTAGTTGAAGACAGAGCTGACTACGGGAGCCTACCGGTCAGTGGCGGAGAAACGAGGGCGCGGGCGAGAATGGCGGGTTGCGGCTGACAACCGGGCCCCGCGCGCCAGAGAATGCAGGGAGGGAAAAGCGATCGCGAGAGGGAGGCTAACAGTGGTCCCGCCCTGTCGGCATAGCCATGTGATCGTGCAGGGCTGCGCGGGCAGAAAAGCTTGGATGGGCCGAATAGGGTAGCTGCCGTCCCAAACAGGGTTTTGGACTTTTTCCTTTTTATTTTCTATTTTCTTTTCTCCCTTTCCCAATTCAAACTCCAATTTGAATTTAAATTCGAATTTCGTGGCAAACTTGTCTTCAAATTAAATATCCCACTTGAATATAACATGATATGAATTGATTTATTTTTTAGAAGGTTATTTAGTGGCGACTAATGCTTTTCCTCCTCAAATTCTAGTGTTTCCAATTTGATGTTTATTTCCAAATTGGCTTCTACTATATTTTTTTAACATCATTTTATATAGTCACAACATACACACAATAAAGTCTCAGCATGATGCACCATTTAATGACTTTTATTAATCCTTTGTTTTCAAATAAGGTGTTCACATGAAATGACAAATAGATATGGAGCACATGTATATAAAGGAACATAATTTTCTCCTTTTAGATTTTCTTACAAAGTGGGTATTACAAATCCTACCCCCCTTACAAAGAATCTCGTCCTCGAGATTTAAGAAGGGTTACGGAAAAGATGGGGAAAATCTATGCAAAGCTCTTCTTCTCTCTCCAGGTAGCTTCATCTTCACCATGGTGACTCCATTGAACTTTGCACATCTTTATCACCTTATTTCTTGTAACTCGAGTCAGTGCATCAAGAATTTTGATAGGGTACTCAGCATAAGTCAGGTCATCTTGCACACTAAGGTCCTCCATTGGTGGCTGCTCCTCAGGTACCCTGAGGCACTTCTTTAGTTGGGATACATGGAATACATCATGTACATCTGCCAGGTGATCGGGTAGTTCTAGTTGATATGCAACTTCTCCCACTTGCTTTAAGATCAAGAAAGGTCCAATGAAGCGAGGGGACAACTTTCCTTTAACTTTAAATCTCCTCATACCCCGGATCGGTGACACCTTCAGATATACGTGATCACCTTCCTTAAACTCCAGTAGTCTTCTCCGGGTATCAGCATAGCTCTTCTGCCTTGATTGTGCAATTCTCAAATTCTCCCATATCATTCAAACTTGTTCTTCTGCCTCTTGTATAAGTTCAGGCCCAAAGAACTATCTTTCTCCAGTCTGATCCCAATATAGAGGAGTCCTGCACTTCCTGCCGTATAGAGCCTCAAATGGTGACATCTTCAAACTGGCTTGGTAACTATTATTATAAGAGAACTCTGCATATGGTAAGCTCTTATCCCAACTTCCACCATGTTTAAGAGCACAAGCTCTTAACATATCCTCTAGCACTTGGTTAGTCCTCTCTGTCTACCCATCGGTCTAAGGATGGTAGGCCGAACTAAAATTCAATTGTGTATCTAAGCTCTCATGCAACTTCTTCCAAAACCGAGAAGTAAACTGTGATCCTCGGTCAGACACGATCTTCTTAGACACTCCATGTAGACAAACTATCCGAGTCATATACAATTCTGCTAGCTTGGCTCCCATGTAATTGGTCCTCATCGGTATGAAATGAGCCACTTTTGTCAATCTGTCCACAATCACCCAAATAGAGTCATACCCAGCAGGGGTGCGGGGTAGTCCAACAATAAAATCCATACCAATTTCTTCCCATTTCCACTCGGGTATCTTAAGCGGGTGCAATAGTCCAGCTGGTCTTTGATGTTCGGCCTTGACTCTTCGACACACATCACACTTAGCCACATGTGTAGTAACATCTCTTTTCAATCCATACCACCAGTATTTCTACTTCAAATCCTGATACATCTTAGTGCTACCAGGGTGGATAGAGTAATCAGAATCATGGGCTTCTTTCAATATAGTCTCACGTAGGCTATCAATCTTCGGAACACATATCTGATCCTTGAACCATACGGTACCTTGCTCATCTTTCGTGAATTCCAGACCTCTACCCTCAGTAATCAGGTCCATAATCTCTTGAATTTTTGCATCACCCACTTGACCTTTACGGATTTCTTGCTCCAAGGTAGATTCCAATTCAATGGTAACTCCTTCAGTGTGTGTAACAATTCCCAGGTTGAGTCTCCTGAAATCCTCAACAATCTCATCCGGTAGCTGGGTAACAATAGCGAAATGAACGTGTTCCTTTCGACTCAAGGCATTTGCAACCAAATTCGCCTTGCCCGGGTGATAGTGAATCTCCAAATCATAATCCTTAATAAGCTCCAACCAACGGCGTTGCCTAAGGTTGAGATCCTTCTAAGTGAATATATACTTCAAACTCTTATGATCTGTGTACACTTGGCACTTAGTTCCCATAATGTAGTGTCTCCAAAGCTTAAGCGCATGCACAACGGCTATCGGTTCTAAGTCATGAGTGGGGTAGTTCAATTCATGTTTCCGCAACTGACGAGACGCATATGCGATCACATGCCCTTCTTGCATGAGCACACATCTCAGTCCTTGGCCACATGCGTCACAATAAATGTGAAATCCCTTCTGTAGATCTGGCATAACCAACACTGGTGGTGACATCAATCTTTCCTTTAATTGATCAAAGCTTTCTTAGCACTTCTCATCCCACTTAAACTCTCTTCCCTTCTCCAGGAGCGAGGTCATAGGCTTAGCAATCTTAGAGAATCCTTCAATAAATCTCTGATAGTATCCTGCAAGTCCGAAGAAACTCCGGACCTCGGTAACTATAGTGGGTATGCTCCACGCCATTATCTCCTTCACTTTAGCAGGATCCACTGCTATTCCTCCATTAGAAATGATATGTCCAAGGAATGGCACCTTGTCAATCCAAAATTCGCATTAACTGAACTTGGCGTAGAGTTGATTATCTCGTAGCTTTTGTAGCACCAATCTCAAATGTTCCTCATGCTCACTATCACTCTTGGAATAAATAAGAATATCGTCGATGAACACCACGACGAATCTATCCAAATACTCCATAAACACCTTATTCATCTAATTCATAAAATAAGCTGGTGCATTAGTGAGTCCAAATGACATAACCGTGAACTAATATAATCCATATCGAGTCGAGAAAGCCGTCTTGGGAATATCCAATGGCCTAATCTTCATTTGATGGTAACCCGACCGGAGATCAATCTTCGAGAATACCCTAGCACCTCTCATCTAGTCAAATAAATCCTCAATACGGGGCAACGGATACTTGTTCTTCACAGTAACATCATTAAGGGACCTATAATCCACACACATCCGCTGCGATTCATCCTTCTTCTGTACAAGTAGTACCGGTGCTCCCCAAGGTGAGGAACTCGGACGAATGTACCCAGCCACTTGTAACTCAGTTAACTGCTTCTTTAGTTCTTTTAACTCTTCTACAGACATCCTGTACGACCGCTTAGAAATAGGAGCAGTTCCAGGTAAGAGATCAATAACAAACTCAACTTCCCTATCTGGTGGCATCCCTGGTAATTCCTCTAGAAAGACATCTAGAAAATCTCTAACCACATGGATGTTGTCACCAACAAACTCCTTAGGTATAAAGAACATCGCCCGTTTGGAAGAGGTGGTTACTGCAATTTGAACTTGAAATCTTTCTCCTTTAAGGCTGGTGAATTCTACAATACCCCTACCACATGCTATAATGGCCTTTGCCTTTCTTAACCATGACATACCAAGGATTAGACCTATACTGCTTGCCTCTAATATTATAGTAGTAGCTCCAAATTCTCTCCCCATAATTGTTAATGTCAATCTATGTGTCATGTGTTTTGCCTCAACAGACCCTTTAGGTGTGATTACTAGCATTGGTTTTCTCATATTTAGCAGTGGTATCTCATTTGTGTTAGCATATCGAGCAGACATGAATGAATGTGTAGCACCAGAATCAAATAATATGGTTGCAGGAATGGCGTTAATGTAAAACATACCAAGTACGATGTCAGCACCATCAGGAGTAGCATCAACGCTGACTTGATTACCCTAGCAATAGAGTATCCCTTGCCAGGAGTCTGTTGCTTGTTCTTAGCTGGTGTACTAGAATTCCCCATCGGACAAGCATTAGCATAGTGCCCAATCTGACTGCACTTGAAGCATGTAGGGCCAGTCTTTTGTCCTGTAGGCCTCGTTAGGGTGCCAGTGGGAGCAGCCTGATGAGTGGGAGGTGTCCGTGGAGACCCCTGTGGAGCGTACTGAGCTGGGCGTGGTCCTCCTCCTGGACGAGTAGGTGTACCCTGTGGTAGAACATAGCGAGGACGAACACTGCTGCTACCCTGCCCCTGTGAGATAGCCTTCCTCTTCAATTCTCCCAGTTGAACACGCTTGTGTTCAATAGCAAGAGCCTTATCCAGCAGCCTCTGAAATGATGGAAATGTGTGTGCAACCAGTGCATACTGAAGGGTCCATTAAGCCCTTCAATAAAGTGTTCCTGCTTCCTCTCATCCTCAGCAACTTCATCCGGAGCATATTTGGAGAGCTGAATGAACTTATCTCGATACTCACTAACAGACATGTTGTCTTGCTTTAATGATAGAAACTCCTTCTTGATCTTCATCAATCCAGCAGGAATGTGGTAGTTTCTGAACTTTGTATTGAATTCCGCCCAAGTAATAGTGTCAGCAGCATCATGGGCAGCAACATAAGAATCCCATCAGTCAGTAGCAGGACCTGTCAGACGACCAGAAGCATAAAGAACCTTCTCCCGGTCAGAGCATTGTGCGATGTTAAGCATCTTCTCAATTGATTTCAACCAATCATCCGCATCTAGTGGGTCTGGTGAACTGGCGAAGGTCGGTGGCTTGTGATTCATAAATTCCTGGTGCTTATCACGAGGTGGAACTGGTGGAGGTGGTGGAGGCAGTGGGGCTTGCTGTTGTTGCTGTTGTTGCTGCTGCGCCCTTCTCTCCTGGTGTATCTCTTCTCGTTCTTGGCGCAGTTCCCGGTGTATCTCCTCTCTCTCCTAGCGCATCTCCTGGCGTTCCTGCTGCATCTACGCACGCATATCTGCCATAGTGTCCGCCATCTATTGCATCATCCTCATCTGAGCTGCAACCATTGGGTCAACTCTGACTGGTGGAGGCGGTGGTGGAGGATCCATCTCTGCCGGTTGTGGCTGGGGTTGTCTATATATCCTCCGAGTGTGTCAATTGGGAGGTAGATCAATTCCACCACCCTTCTTGGTATTGACCATCTGAGTTAGAAACATATGGTAAGAGAGAATAGTAGACAAGGCAGGTAATTACGAATCATGTTACTTTGGGGGATTTATTAGCTAAGTAGATTGGTAATTTACCTACTAAAGCTAATTCATTACCTTATGGTGGTACATGCTAAGATGTCCATATATAATATTTCAATCAATTAAAGAAGCAAATCAGACATTTATCATCAGAACAATCAAACAACATTTTTAAATAGAGAAAATAGTTTTAATTTTGTCTTAGGTTCCCTATCTCTTAAAAGATCATAAGTGTAGGATTCCAAGGTGTGAAATCCATCTTGTCTCAGAGTAGAAAAGGTAAGAATGATCAGAGTAGAACAATAGAAGGTGAGACATGATCAAGATAAGTATAGAAAGAATCAGAGTAAGGTAAGTAGGTAAGGGTTTTGTTCATTTCTATCTAGGTTTCGTCCTACAGTCAACATTTCCTCTGATACCACACCCAGGCTTTAAGGAACAAAGTCGGGTGCATCTCATATATGCGCCAGAGAAGACAACACATATAATAACAGAGTGCATAGAGATAAATGTCATAAATATCATAAATGTACTTATTACATAGCGGAAGTCTTACAAAAATAAATGATAAAATAAAGCTAACTAAATATTAATCCCTGGCACCACAAAGCTGACTGGGAGACGTCACCTAGATCAAGTCGAAAGCCTCAGTGTTAGGCGGCTCCTCTTCGACCACCTGTTCTTCTCCTGTGGGGGGTGTGAGACAGCAAGAGTGAGCTCACACATGATCATAGCTCAACAAGTTGTGGGGAACCAGTGTGCATGAACTCACCAAAGGTGGGAGTTCATGTGAAGTGTAAGGCTGATCAATAAAATAAAGGCTGAAGCTGAGCATTGCTTTTATAAGTTGGTCAAAGTTTTATTAGCAGTTACTAAGTGTAAGTAAATACCAAACCATAGTAACAATAAATAAAAGTAATAATAAAGTAATTCCCAATGCAATGAATGACAAATTGAATTTAAGTTTCATAGTTTAATCATGTGAGTGTCCGAGCCACTCATGACCGTGAGCACAGCTAGTATACCAGTTTTACACTTTGCAGAGGCTGCGCATCTTTACCCACAAGTCATGTTACCCATTTGCCACGGAGTTGATCAGACCCCATACACCTCTACTAAGGAAGCGAGGCAGGGTACCACTACGAGGCCTTGACAAAGTTCCACTAGCTTCAGAAAACTCGCTACAGTTTATAGGAAGCTCCAGTGCAGGAATCTCTCGCCTAACCGCCATCGCAGCAAAATCAACCCAAGGACCTCCCTACACTGACCACTCCCCTACATCCCTTGCTCCCTTTCGGGTAAGGTAGCCATCCTACTTTCCTAGTTAATCAGCCAAGGGTGTCCCATTAAACCCTTGTGGTAGCACTGTTTTCCCGGGTGGTTCTCCATGTTCCCATTAACATAATGATATTATCATGAATAGTAAATAATAAACATATAATAAAAAGTATAGCAATGAGTGATGAATATCTCTATACTCAAAGCCACATAAAGCAATAGCATGCACTACCCAAAAATTTAGTAGTAAAACCAGTGGTGAAACAAGGTATAAAGATAGTCAAAATCTAGGGTATCCTATTGGGTCCCAGCAAAATTAACCTATGCAGATCATTATAATTAATAAGAACATGACTGGGCAAAAGAAGTGATCAAGGGCACAACTTGCCTTCAATGAGCTCCTGCTCAGCAGTCTCTACCAGCTGAACTTCAGGATCCCAGTAGCTTGCTCGTCTACTCGCGTCAACACAATACATACATAGTATAGAAAAAATTAACATCGCACCAAACATGTAAATAAAGTACACAGTAATAATCTGGACATTAAAATAAGATCATAGGAACTGGAATCATTAAATTTGGAGTCATAGATTTCAAGTTATGATTTTTCCAAGGTTTTATGTATTTAAAACAAGATTAAGTACTAGATAAATTTTATTGTGTCTTTCATGCCAAAACAAAGGCACTAATGGATGAACAATAATATTACAAAAATTTAGGAACTAGAATGGACCAATTTGGAGTTCATATGAATTTTCTACAATTTAAACAAGTTTCTAGCAATTATTTATACATTAAAAATCTATTTCTGATATTAATTTCTGATTTTCAATACTCTCTGGATTGGGCCTCAAATTCTAGAAAGCGCAGGGGCTCTCGCGTAAAAGAAACCAAGACACAGAGCGCTGTACAGGGTGGACTGCGGGTTCATTAGTGGTTTCCCTAGGGACTCTTACGCAAAAAGTCCCTACAAAGGGGTATCGTCTAACACTGGCCGTTGGATCAGATGCGAACGAGCCAGATTAAATCTAGCTGCCCGCGAAGCGATACAGATTCAATTACCCCTCAATACATTTGCATCTGTCTGATCTAAATCGGACGACTCACATCTCCCTAACCCGAATCGATTTCCAACCTTTAATCTGCGTCGTTCATCAACAGATCGACGCACTAGGATCCGTCTCCCACCTCTGGTTAAATCCTGGCGACCCCTGCCGAGCACCGCGGCGGCCCGCCATGGACGGAATAGCCTTCACTGGTACCCGATTGGGGAGTGCATGCGTAACTCACCGGTGATTGGGGAGCGCATGCACCCGATCCATGGCGCGGGGCAGATTTGGCCGCCGCAGCGAGGCACGACGAGCAATTCCAGGGTGACCAGTGGCCCTCACGCGTGGAGAAGCCACGAAATCTCTCCGCGCGACTCCTTTGATCACCCACGAACGCTATCGAGTCGAGATTTCACGGCGTCGAGAAGAATAGCCGTGGCGGCGGCGGTGTAGTGGATGACGTGGGGAGCAGGATACGGGGAAGGAAGGGGGGGTCCGCGCCCACACCTTATGGACTAGAGAGTCCGTGCCACAAGAGAGGAAAGCGGAATGGTGGTTGAAACCACCCGCACGACGACCGCGCATCTGCCATGCTCGCGAATTTAGTTGAAGACGGAGCTGACTACGGGAGCCTACTTGTCTTCGAATTAAATATCCCACTTGAATATAACATGATATGAATTGATTTATTTTTTTAGAAGGTTATTTAGTGGTGACTAATGCTTTTCCTCCTCAAATTCTAGTGTTTCCAATTTGATGTTTATTTCCAAATTGGCTTCTACTATATTTTTTAACATCATTTTATATAGTCACAACATACACATAATGAAGTCTCAGCATGATGCACCATTTAATGACTTTTATTAATCTTCTGTTTTCAAATAAGGTGTTCACATGAAATGACAAATAGATATGGCACACATGTATATAAATGAACATAATTTTCTCCTTTTATATTTTCTTACAAAGTGGGTATTACACTGAACGAGAATATAGGAGTCATAACAGATGCCTCCGTTCCCCAATGACGAAAACCAGCACCCAACATAAGACTTCCCTAATTACTTAGCCAAGGGCATCTCATACCACCTTCATGGTTGCACTGTTTTCCCGGGCGATCATTGAAAGGGAAATGTGCCCTTGGGCCATTTCCAAAGTGTTTTGGTGATTAAGTGTCCAACACATTTTCTCTAAGTGCTAATTTGTGCCAAAGAGTGAAGAAGTGCAAATCATATTACAAGGTATGTTTCTAGACTTAGTACATTGATTTGAGTACTAATGTATTGTGTCTAAGTGTTAGAAACAGGAGAAATTGATTTGGAATGGAGTTGGCTGTGTACAGCCAAATGCAGCTCGGTCTGGGTGCACCGGACTGTCCGGTGGTGCACCGGACAGTGTCCGGTGCGCTAGGCCAGCCTCCGGCGAACATGCCACTCTCGGGAATTGACGGCGGTGTACGGCTATAATTCACCGGACTGTCCGGTGGTGCATCGGACTGTCCGGTGGTGCACCGGACTGTCCGGTGAGTCGTCCGCAGTGAAGTCGTCGCTCTCGGGAAACGTTCAACGGCGTACGACTATAATTCAGCGGACTGTCCGGTGAGCCAACGGTCGACTGCGCCAACGGTCGGCCGCGCAATCCGCGCGCGACGCGTGGGCGCACCAACGGTCGGCAGGGGGCACCGGACTGTCCGGTGTGCCAACTGCCGCAAATCTACAACGGTCGGATGCGCCATAAAAGGAAGGAGATCACGCACCGAACAGCTACAGGGACTGTCCGGTGCGCCACCCGACAGAAGGCAAGATTTGCCTTCCAAAGTTGCCTCCAACAGCTCCTAGCTGCCTTAGGGCTATAAAAGGGACCCCTAGGTGCATGGAGGAATCACCTAAGCATTCTTTGATCATTCCTAAGCATCCAGACTCCACTCCCACGCATTTGATTCTTTCTGCTAGCAATTTGAGCTCCTCTTAAGTTGAGAACTCCGTGTGTTGAACTTAGAACTCAAGTTATGACTTGTGTGCGTAATTGTACTCTCGTTTTGAGTCTTGTGTGCGTTGCTCTCCCCTCCCTTACTTCCGTGCTTCTTTGTGATCATCAATTGTAAGGGCGAGAGGCTCCTAGTTGTGGAGATTCCTCACAAACGGGAGAAAGTATCAGAAAGAAGAACACCGTGGTATTCAAGTTGATCATTAGATCACTTGAAAGGGGTTGAGTGCAACCCTCGTCCATTGGGACACCACAACGTGGAAGTAGGCAAGTATTACTTGGCCGAACCACGGGATAACTCGCGTGTCTCTTGTGATTGCTTTTCTGTGTGATTATTGTGTTTCGCAAGAGCTCGCTCTATAGCCACTTGGTTTTATCATTCTAACACTTAACCAAGTTTTGTGGCTATTAGTTGTTAAATTTTACAGGATCACCTATTCACCCCCCTCTAGGTGCTCTCAATCATCCAATGAGCCAGTCCTTACGGAGAGGCACTCGAGAAACCGCTCGAGTCCCCTTAAATATCACAGTATCATCACCATAATCAAAATGGAAAACAACGTATCATAAATAATCTCACCATGTTCATTGATTAATGTGGAGCACTAGCATAAAGCTAAATCAAAATAACCCAACCCATATAGGTAAGCAAGGACAAGATGAACAAAAGCTAGTCAATCCTTAGGTATAAATTGTGTAAATGCCGGGAGTTAATTATAAAATGAGTAGGACATAGATGGGTCAAGGGACACTTGCCTTCACCAACCAGCTGCTGCTCAGGGTCTTCACCTGCAACTCCTTCGGACTCCACCCACGGACTGTTATCTATGCGAGTGCAACCATACATTCACATCTTAAATCAAAAAATAAACAGTACACCATACAAAGGAAACAGATTAATTAAATATGCACATGACATATGGCTGGCGCTTACGACCGTGTGAGAAATGAACAAAGATAGCATAACCGTTATTACGATCGATGACTTCTCATACTTATGTTAAGTGAAAATGAACCAGAACATTTAATTTAATGTGGTTATACTAATGGACATTCACTGTAGGCGTAAATAAAGTTATTACTTAATCTCGACCGACTCTTACTTGAATAACCTGTCACTGCCTGGTGTAAATTAATTAGCACGAGTAATTCTGAGTAGTGCGGGGTGTCGCCGCGTGACACTACACACAAAAGGAATCAGCGTGCGTGTCACTATGCAAACGACGCCACATGCAGTCGAGCGCCGGCGTGCACAGCGAATATGCGGCAACAGCGATGCTCGTGGCTACGGGGTTCATATCGCGCTGACCTCGCACACTCGCGCTGGATGTGCCACTCACTGCCCACGCGCCAAACCGGCCACGTGCCCACGCTATTGCGCACTGAGTCACAGCGCGCCTGGCCGTGCTGGCTGCTGCGCCGCACAGGCCCCCGCGAGCAAGCCACGCCTGGCCGCCGTGAGCGCGCCGCGGGCGGGCAGGCCACGACCGCGTAGGCCGCCGCGAGCAAGCCGCAAGCCGCGCAGGCCGTCGCGGAACCGAACTGGTCCATCCGGGAAAAAGGGAGAAGGGGAGGAGTAAGGAGGCGGATGGAGATGCTCACCCCGGCGAGGATAGGATGTGGACGCAGCAAGTCCGGCGAGCTCCGACAGGGAATGGTCTCGAGACTCGGGCACCGTGCGGTTTGGGGAAGAGAATGAGGCGTTTGGGACTCGAACGGGATCGTTCCGGGATGGATAGCATGACACCATGAGGTCGTGGGCGATTTTCCCATCGTGGGCGCGAGATTTGCGGACGACAGTTGAGGAAGGCGAGCGTCGCGCCCAGGTGGCCGGAATGCATGGCGGCTGCGTTGATCGCGCCTGGCGGTCACGCCGCGTCCTCCGCGCACAGGGGTGGGCCACGGGCAGGATTCAGCGCCTGGGCCGGCGGGGGGAAGAAAGCAGCTAGGCCGCGAGGGGGGGGAGGAGCTCGCGGGCCGCGCGCCGATCCGACCTAAGACGAGGGAGGAGAGGGGGGGGGGAACCTTGGCTGGGCCGCAGAGCAGGCCGCGGCTGTGCCGTGCGCCACGCTGGGCCACATGAGAGGGGAAGGGGCTTGGGGGGGGTTTCCCTTTTTCTATTTTCTGTTTTAGCTCTAATTTCTTACTAAAATGTATGGTTCACAAATTCACTCAACAAACAAAAAAAATAGATGCAAGTTCCGGCATGATGCAACCTCCAAACATCATTTCTAGGGTTTATTAGTACGATACATTGAGCTAACCCTCTCTCTAGAATTTTGAAAGGGACAAGGCATAGTGAAAAGGAAAATGGAAAAGGAAAGGTAACGCCCGAATTTGGTGAGTATCTGAGAAAGAAAATTTTACCTCTCAAATTCAGGGCGTTACATCCACCTGTCAGGCGACGCGGGCGCGCGCGCGCGGCCTGGCTGGGCCGAGCTGGGCCGGTTGGGCTGAAATGGTCTTTTCCTTTTTCCAGGGAATTTCTAATTGTTTTTCTTTTTTATTTTCTCTAAGGTTTTCAATTCAAATTCAAACCAAGCTTCAAATTCAAACTAATTCAAATATGTGCAACAATTCAAAGAATATTTAAGCTCAGCATGATGCAACATTTCATGACTCATATTGTTTTGGCAAAATAAAATAATTAATCCCTCACTAATTAGGCTAAATCTACCCAAAAGAAAAAGAGAGAGAAACTAGAGAGATAAGAGTAACACCTGAATTTGGTAGATACTTAGAAAGAAATTTTATATCCCAAATTTAGAGTGTTACACATCCACATGACACCAACAACAATATACCATAAATAAATTTAACATGTAACAAGAAAAATATTGTTTAACCCTGCAAAACAACAAAAAAAAGTGACATGTGGACTGGTGGGAGGGGCAGGTGATGGCTGGCCGCCTAGGGTTCGGTGGTGCTTAAAAAGGTTGCGCGATGTAGAGTTAGTTGTTAGACTTATTTATTGCCTATTAAGTTGTAGTGTTTTGAGTAACTTGTTGGATACGGTATAAACCTAAGACTATCTTTAGTAGCTTAGACTGTCTCCAGCAACGTCCCCTAAATTTTATCCCCTAAAGGAATATTCTTTGTCCTTTACAGCACTCTCTAAAAGATTCTGTACTCTATATCTTCTTCATCTCCAACAATATCCCCTAAATTCCATCCTCTATATCAACAGTGTACTAGATTTGACATTGTATATTATTTTTTACTACTCGTCACCACGTAAACGTACAGACACAAAAAACTCTGACACGCATGTGCAGTGTATAGAGTACCCTCTACAGGTAGAGGACGCATGCCATCCTCTAAATTTTAGAGGACGCTTTAGAGTTCCTTGCTGGAGGGATAAAGGACCTGACCGTCCTCTATATTTAGAGTACAGGACCATTTACAGTCTCCTGCTGGAGACAACCTTATACTCATCTCTATATTTAAACTTTACTATACCAAGAATACAGTTTATAGTGAATGTAAAACAGTATTTTAGTAACATAATTATATAGGTGGTACGGTATAATTGAGAAATTCCCGTGGGTTAACAGCTATATCGGCTGCCACTGACACCTCTACGGAAATGGTCTACGGGCTACGGCCTAGGATCGCGGGGCCACACGAGACGGAGCAATCGAATCACGGGCGAGCTCGACGGTCGGTGCAGGCAGCTGCTCCCAGTCCGGCCCGTGCCCGTCACGCGAGACAGCGAAACTTTTCCCAGCGGCGAAGCGGAGATCGGAGAAGGAACCCCACCCTGCCCAGTGAGATCTTCTCCTAGCAGCCGCAATCTCTCCTCCCTCGGCGCGGAGGACGAGCAGCGCTGTAGATTCGATCGTGTGTGCTCCCGAGATGGCGATCGGGTCGGACTAAGCCGAAGCGAAAGCGAGAGCCGCTGCCCCGTCGTCACTCGATGACCAGGCGGACGGGTGGGTGCGCCGGCGGCTTCCTGCTGCCGTTGCTGCTCCTGGCAGGTGCGCCTCCTCCTCCCCCGACGGACTCAGAAAGGTCGCAAAATGCCCTGCATCGGTCGGGGTGTTGCCGTGATGCCTTGCATCGATTTTAGCTTGCTAGAAGAAATTATACCCTCATAGTGTCGCGAATGTTTTTCTGTCGTTGTGTACCGTGCTCGAGGGCTCGGGGCGCTCAATTACTAGCTAATTTCAGACTGACTCTGATAGTCATAGGACACGCTTAATAGGTTACAATGTAAAATCTATTAGTACAATACATTGAGCTAACCCTCTCTCTAGAATTTTGAAAGGGACAAGGCATAGTGAAAAGGGAAATGGAAAAGGAAAGGTAACGCCCGAATTTGGTGAGTATCTGAGAAAAAAAATTTTATCTCTCAAATTCAGGGCGTTACGTCCACCTATCAAGCGATGTGGGCGCGCGCGGGCCGAGCTGGGCTGGCTGGGCTGAAATGGTCTTTTCCTTTTTCCAGGGAATTTCTAATTGTTTTTCTTTTTTTATTTTCTATAGGGTTTTCAATTTAAATTTAAACCAAGCTTCAAATTCAAACTAATTCAAATATGTGCAACAATTTAAAGAATATTTAAGCTCAGCATGATGCAATATTTCATGACTCATATTGTTTTGGCAAAATAAAATAATTAATCCCTCACTAGTTAGGCTAAATCTACCCAAAAGAAAAAGAGAGAGAAACTAGAGAGATAAGAGTAACACCTGAATTTGGTAGATACTTAGAAACTAGAGAGATAAGAGAGAGAAACTAGAGAGAAAAAGAGCAAATGGTTGATCAATCTGTCTGAAAGCTCCTATATGAGGACATGTCTGCCTTTAACGATATATAGAAGTATAGAACACCTTGTACAGGGGCAGCTACCTTTTGTCCACTTCTTATTGTGCGCATATGTGTTATGCACTTATGCTTATGTCTGAAACATGTTTCAGCAAAGAGAATATGGAGCTTTTTTTAGGTTACAGGCTCTGAAGAATGTGATGCCTGATGGTAAGAAAAGGGAACATGGTAGGAAGTGGTTAGTATGTTTAAAGGTTACAGGCTCTGAAGAATGTGGTGCCTGATGGTAAGAAAAGGGGCATGGTAGAAAGTGGTTATTATGTCTAGAATTAGAACACATGTCTGTTTACACCTGGCCTGTGCTTTTTACACTAGAGACTGGAAACTACAACAGACAGAAAGCTGCCCTTTAAAATGGATTCAAATAGAAATAAATTGGGCATTTTCTGTGGACTATCCAGGTTTCTTCTGTCTGGTGGACTAGGTACTCTGTAGACCTGGTAGGTGAATCTCTGGGCTCCAGTCTCTGTGGACAATACTGTAGAATCTGGCAAAGGTGGTCTGTCTTGCTGAAGGGTAACGACTAATGTGACTATTTGATCAGTTGACTCTCGTGGCCTAAAAACTCAGCATGGATTCAGTAATCATGAAGATCACGGCTGATTGGTAGTGATACTATCTGTTTGGCCCTGTGATGTTCACCAGAAGCATTGGAGCTCTAGTTTTACTTATATAGGACTATCTTCCTGATGATTATTCTGTTAGATTGATGTCCTTTGTCTTTGTTTGTTTCCTGTGTTTAGCATTGTAGCATAACAATTGCAAACTACTCCATAATGGTTCTTTTGATCCGGCTCATCTGTGTTTTTGCAGCTTCTTTACTTGATTGGAGCTTGGTTTCTCTTATTAATATGGTCATCTTCTTTGCTATTCGATTTGCTGTTCCAAGAAGAGGTATTCCATATGCCCGTGATGACTGATGTTTTGTGCATGCTTCAAGTTTCAACTATATTCATTCATAAAGCTAGATTGCATTTTCTGTTGGGTTGTATACTGAACAAATAAGTTCATGTTGCTAAACTGAGTCATGTTGCTATACTGAACAAATAAGTTCTGTTGGGTTGTAAATTAAGCCATGAACCAATGCCATTAAATTTATTGTTTCAGCAAACTCTAGCACATCCTTAACTGTCATATCAATGCCCTCAAGCAAATTACGTGGTGGTCAATGCATGTTATTGTCATGTATCAAATCAAAACTGTGTTATGTTCCAAGCACATGGTGAGAGGTCCTTATGCTTGACAACACAAGGTGTTGGAATTGGAAATGTTAAAAACAAATGATTTCTGGGTATACAACTTCTTGATGGTATCGTCTCAGGAGGAGGCATCTTTTGTAGTAACTAGTAAGTAATATTGTGGATAAGGAATAATATTGCGGTACTCGGCCTCTACGCTGGAGCGGGAGACGATGGGCTACAACTTGGCGGCCCAGGAGACGAGGTTGGCGCCCAAGAACACGACGTAACCGGAAGTGGACCGGCGCGTGTCGGGAGTGGGATCACTCACCACCTTCGAGGGGAGGCGGTTGATGAGATGTGTGGCGGTGTTTGGGGCCTCTGTCCAGTAGCTGGCGGGGAGAGACACCTGAAAGAGGAGGCAGTGAATCATGTTGGTGATGGTGCGAATGAGGCGTTCGGCCCTGCCGTTCTGGGGAGAGGTGTAGGGGAGCCATTGGCAATTTTGCCATTATCATTTGTGGGCTTCGCCAGTATGCCATCGGGCCCACAAATCATAGACATAGATGGTCTCATCAGTCATAGATACGTGGTGGCATAATAACAGGGAGCCAAACCTAAGAGTGGCAAAATAGCAAATTTCTCGGTGTAGAGGCACGAGAGACGCAACTGGACGCCGTGGGTGAGGAAGGAGCGAGAGGCGGTGTTGTCGAACTCGCGGCCATTATCACACTGGAGGGCACGGACCGGGCTATGGAACTGGGTGGAGACCCAGGCGAAGAAGTGGGTGTGGGTGGTGAACTATGTTGCCTTGATACGGGGATACGGATACGGATACGCGATACGCCGATACCCCGATATGCCATTTCTCAAAAAATACGGATACGGCGATACACAATATATATTATAAATAAAATTAAATGCTGAAATGTCTGAAATGGATCACAGCCGATCAGTTCAATTTAAGGGCATTAGAAGTTAATGTTCAACAACTTTGACTAAAGTAAACATCTACTTCCTCTTCCAGAATTTATCTGGACTCAAATCAATGAATCCAGCATGCCAAAAACATGTGTAACGATACGCTACACCAGCAGACTCGCAAATAATCACTAGTTCACCACACAAGTTCTAAGTTCTAATTCTAACAGACCAGAGACCACATACCAGACATGAGACAACAACTAGATTTCATTCTGCATCTTCGGTCAAACCCAATGCCTCAAGATCTTCAAACAATCTTTCTTCAAGTTCTGGCTCATCCAGTGATAGATCAGCTTGCTCAAGAAAATCAGCACCACCCTCAAAATCAGCTTCGAAAGTGTCAGCTCCAACATCCCACATTGCTGATGGACCACAGCGGTATTCATCAGATTTTCTAGAAAGAAGACACACGTTTTGGTGTGTGAAAACTAAATCCGCAGCATGCCCAGGATTTAGCCTACAATTTAAATTGCAGATTTGTATTAGGAATCCAAATTCATACATGTGTGACCAACTGATCATAATGAATATGACAAATATAATGAAATAGAATTGAACCTGTTTCTCAATGAACTATGAATCAGCCCATATGTACTCCAATTTCTTTCAGCACAGGAAGATGATGCTGGCTGTCCAAGTAATTTAAGTGCCAACTTCTTTAATTCTGGAGCAGAATGGCCATGAATTCCCCACCACATTTTTGGTTCCATATAACTTCTATCCTCAAGTGAGTCAAATGAATTGAATCCATGTCCAAACAAAGAGAAATTAGCATACTGCAACTTAATCTTTTTTAATTCTTCACCAAAAAAATATCTCCTGAAAACAAGTATTTCTCATCTCTGAAATTTCCTCATCATTATGAGGAGCCTGTCGGTTGGGGACCTCATTGATCCATGCATCAGTGTAATACTTTGGATTTAGTGAGTGTGCCAAGCAGTGCAAGGGCGTGTTGCTTTTTGTCCATCGACTCACCAAGATGTCATGCACAACTGAGTAAAAGATAGATTCTTCATGTGTCTCTTTCATTTCATGACGATAGATCACACTCTTCACCTTCTCTATCATTGTGTCCCACATCTCATATATCAAATGGAGGCATGGCTTGTCAGTATCTGCTGCTCGTATCATTGTATAGATAGGCTCAGTGAAACTAAGGAAATAGGGCACTTTATCCCACCACAGATCATTCACAATCTTCTCCTTTACAAATTGAGCCTGACGTGGATTATCATCCCTATAGGCACTCCACTTTTCACTCACTACCATCACTGAAAGAACATCTTTTATAGCAATAAATCTCTTCAACATCACAATAGCAGAGGCAAATCTTGTGTCAGCAATGGCAAGGAATTTCAGATTGCTTTGCTCATTGAACATAGACAATCTCATGGAGTGATTCATGATGAAATTTTTAATCATGCTGGCATCTCCAATGACTTCGCTAATCCACTGGAATTCCATATAAAGCACATCTTCAATTTCCCTAGAAGCACATATGTTCTTCAAAACAAGATTCAAAGTATGCACAACACAAGGGGTCCAAAAAATATGAGGGTGCTTTTGCTCAACTATGATGCCAGCAGCTCTGCAATTGGCAGCGTTGTCAGTGATCGCTTGCACAACATTTTGTGCCCCAACCTCATCAATTACTGCTAACTCTTCTCTGCAATATACTCCTTGGTCTTGGATATTCCTTCAGTGTTGATCGCTCTAAGAAACATTGGACCATCTTCTGTAACAGCCAAGAAATTCAAGAGTGGGCGTCTTTGAGCATCTGACCATCCATCTGAAACAATACTCACACCTTTAGAGCTCCAAGTTTCCTTCAAGGGCTGCGAAAAATTCTCTCCACATGTGTCCTCTCTTGCACAAGAAGAGTTGTTCTCAACTTTTTGTAGCTTGGAGGGACATAACCTCCAATTGGGTTATTGGTAGCAAACATGAAAGCCTTTCTAAAATATGGGTTACGTGCAAGATTAAAAGGCATACCACCAGTGTAAAACATTCTAGCTATTAGTTCATCAAGCTGTCTTCGAACATCCAAATTGAAGCTAGATTCAATAGCTGAAACACCCCTCTTCCTCTTCTCATTGCCCTCAACTGGAAGTGGGATATCTCTAGGCATGGTTCTATCAGCAACAACACTGGCTGCAGCAACTTCAGCTTTCAATTGTTCAAGAACATGTACTGTCACCACTCGACAAAACTTCACCCCAAAACCAGGAATTTTCAACAGGTGTGCTTTAACTCTAGAATAGCTTCCATTCCAAACATGGTTACAGAATCTACACCTAATCCTCACATTGCCCCCCAAACCCTTTCCAGTTCTTTCAAGTATCTCGGCATACCTCCACAATGGTTTTTTCTCTTCCTCATCTGGAGGAACCATACGAACAGCAGCCAAGACTTGTCTTGCGATGGCAGGGTTATTGGCGACTGGAAAACTTCCTTCGCTGCTGCTAGCATCAGTAGATGCACTCGTTGCCATGGGATATTGGGATCTAACAAGAACAGAGAATGAGACAAGTACAAAGTCAGGCAGGGCAGATGACAACAAATCACGTCCACAAACCTCACGACGGCAGACGGCAGAAAACACGACCTCAGAACTGGCGGCGGCGGACGCGGCCACGGATCGACGACGGCTGGCGGCGCGCAGGGAAGCGCTGGTCTCCACGGATCGACGATGGCTGGCGGCGCACAGGGAAGCTCGGGTCTCCAATCAGTGGTGGCACGTAGGTGTCCAAGGATCGGCGCGCAGGAGAAGCGGTGCGCAGGAGCCAGGAGAAGCAGGTCTCCAAGCGACACGCAGGAGCCAGGAGAAGCGGTGCTGGCGGCGCGCAGGTGAAGGTGCGCGTGCGCCGTGCGGAGAAGCGGTGCGCAGGAGAAATTAGGGATATAAGGTATCCCGCAGGTGTCGAAGAGGTGTCCTAGGAGTATCCGTCATTTTTTATTTATTTAAATTCACAGAAATTCCGGATACGCCCCGGATACATATCCGGAAGTATCCGTATCTGATACGGTATCCGACACTGGTACGTGAATTTTGAGAAGTATCCACGCATCATAGGTGGTGAACGTGTCAGACTTCAGCCGAAGAGGAAAAGTCCAAAAAAAGTGAGAAAAATCATCCAAAATCACCACGTAGTATTTATATCCAGAAAGACTGAGACAGGGGAGGTCCAGAGGTCACAATGAACCAGATCAAAAGCTGCTCAACCCGAGAAGTATTAATGGGAGATGGGTATGTCGGCCTAGCTGACAAGCATGACAGAGACCCTCAAAATGTCCCCTACTAAATGGAAGGGGCCCGAGGCCATCGATGTAGGGGGCCCCATCCTCGGCGGTCTCGATGCGGGCAGAGAAGGGGAGGAGGGAGCCAGCGTGCAGGGTAGCGGCTGCTGCGGCTGAGCCAGTGGGGGGGAGCAGGCCGACGCTGGTGGAGAAGCTGGGCAGGCTGGCGCTGGTGGAGAGGCCGGTCGCGGTTGAAGTCGCGGCGGCAGCGGCTTGGAGGGCCGCGCGCGCGTCAGCGTGGACGTCCACACCCGCGCCCATGGGAGGGAGCAGCGCTATATAGGGGAGGAGGCTGCCCACGGCGGAGACGGCGGCGTGCGTCCCCGCGGCTGTGGCGTCGAGCTCGTGCTCCATGGTGAGCGGTGGCGGCTTCCAGGGAAGGTGGGGGCTCGGCGGATGTGGAGGGAAGGAGGGAGAGGAGGCGGTGGCGGGTAGGGACCTGGCGGCGGCCGGAGGTGGGAGGAGGCCCAGCAGCTGCTGTGGCGGCTGGGAAGGGAGGGAGAGGAGAGGAGAGAGAAAACTGGAACCTAGCTCTTGATACCATGTGGGAAACCCTAACCCTAACTCAAGGTTGGGAGTTGTATTACTAGACCAAGGTTATTGGACCTGGCCCATTACACTGGGGTATGACGGTAATTATAAGGGGCTAACCCCAAAACCCTAAATGGGTACTCTAACATAATGTACCTAGAGGTTTGGCCTTTAATAGGAGCGAATGGAAAACAATTGTCCACGTGCTTGAATCTTAATTTGTGACTTTTGTTGGGTTTCAACACTAGCCTATCCTAACTTGCTTGGGACTAAAAGAATTTGTTGTTATTGTTGTTCATTTTGTTAAATACCATTTTACTGGTATTTATATACCTAAGAAGCTCAATGACTTGACCTTTAAATTTGGAATGGTTCCTCTTGCAACTTTTAGATGACAAATTGGTTCTCCTAGCCGTATTATTACAAACTACATACACAATATTTATCTGATTATTTATCCTTTCTCATTTCAAAGGTCTTTACACCTGGAGGCTGCACATTGTATTGTGGTGTACAATTATTTACTCAGTCCTTGCTATTTTAGCACAAGTTGCGTTTCATATAATCTGGTACATTGAGGGTAAGGGATGGTCTGTGGCTCATTCTTGGTGGGCGAAGCTGGTGGGTTTAGCAAGGTATCTATGTTTTCCCAGTCTATTTTGCCTGATTCTGTATTCCTGGATGTGCACATATTCATATGTCCACCTATTTGTAGATTCTTCCTATGCAGGCACCTTTGGATTGCATCTAATCATGGATGTTATTGCAGGGACCAGCCATGGGAATCACCATCAGTTATCTATTTTCTTGCATTACAGCTATCTGCTGCAGGCCTTGCTTTGGTCGAAGTCCTTGGAGGAAGGCTTCAAGATTCTTGCTGGTTGAACTTCTCTTTTGAGGTTGAGCAAATAGGTTAGTTTACTAAGCTATGTGGATAAGCGTGGACTAGACACAAATCAGTATATTCTTGGACTGTAAATGTTTACTCCAGTGCATGGCATAAAAGCTGTGATTATGTGTACAGAAAAATTGACAAGATCACCTTGTGTCCCTGTTAAGGTTATGTTTCTTACTGCTTCATTAACTTTTTTGTCCCCTAAACAATCCCATTGTAACCAACATAAACAAGATTAGGGGTGAAAACGGATACTTATTCGGATACCAGTTTTTTTGGTCTTTTTTCGTTGATTGTGAATAAATAGGATATAGAATCAGGTATGCAAATTCATATTGTTGGTTTTAGCATTAAGCTTGTAAAGATTTACAAAAGGTAAAGTTCAAATTTATCATATATATCTTCTCAAATGATAGATATAAAATTCGGATACAGATATGGATATTTTTCACATTTTTTTATTGTATAGAGTAAATAATGTATAAAAAACTTTATGCAAAAAATTATTCTTATTTATAATAATGTGCTTGATAACATAAGAAAAGATTAGCATCAAATTTCATACATATCTATTTTAAAATATTAAGTTTGTCCTAACTATTTGGATACCCGTTTTTATCCCTAACAAGATTTTGTCGTGTATTGTATTGAAGTTTTAAAAGTAAATGAGTCAGGCCAATACTTTATGCAGGTTTATACAGTATTTAAAAAAAGATCACTGAGAAATGATATTATTTCGTCTTTGGAAACAACCCCATCTCTGACTTGCTGTGTTGTAGAACATAATCCTCTATGTCTGTTTATGCATGCCTTACATAAGTTTGCCATAAGAATTGTTGGCACACTAATTAACTTATTTTGTACTCTCCAATGGAAAAACATTTACTCTGCAGGTTACCATTTGCGGGTAGCATGCTGCTTATTACTGCCTGCTGCTCAGTTAGTTGTCGGTATTAGCCATCCTTCATGGATTTCATTACCGTTCTTTGTATTTAGCTGCATTGGCCTTGTGGATTGGTCCTTAACAAGTAACTTTCTTGGCCTTTTCCGGTAAGCTCCTTGATGTGAACATTGGTTTATTATCATACTAATTATACTTTTTAGTGTTATTGTCTAATTTTATTTCAATGTTTTGTGAAGATGGTGGAGGTTACTTGAGATATACTCGGTGTTCAGTATTCTTCTGCTTTATCTCTACCAGTTACCTATGAAATTTCCCTATATTGCGTTAGCATTTGCTGACTTCATTGGTCTTTTCAAAATTTCCTCGAAATCAGAATGGCCTGAGCTGTCTTCTGGTATTTCTCTTCTGGTATATTATTTCATGGTAAGCAGCTAACCATTGATTTTTTCAGCATGCACAGTGTTACATATGGGGCAAAATAATTCTGCATAGTAATTTACTGGATGACTCTTAATACTCGTTGCTCATGTTTGCTTGTTCTTTAATCTTGATGCTTTCATGGCTACTAATTTGTCATGTTATATACTTTAGTAGGATTTTGTACATAACATGTGTGTGTGTGCGTGCGCCCTCGCGTGCGTGGAAGGGGGGGGGGGGTCAGACTGTTATAACTTACTGGGATGAGCTGTCCAGTACCTGAACCTGGCATATTGAGGTTCATAAAATGTTCAAATATACCTTACTGAATTATTGATAACAACATCATTGTCTCCATTTCTTTATTGAGGACCCAGTTCATAATTGTGATCTCTAGTCATTTATATATTAGGCAGAGCGTAAAGAAAGAATTTGAAATGGAACAAATTGTGCTTATGAGATCAGTTGCATTGTTGGCTATGGTAGTAATATATGCAAGGGCATAATACATCTCTGAATGTACTGTCAGGTCTCAGGTGTTACCTGAAATATATCATTTATTATTCGGTCAAGTGAAACAGTGGTCCTTATGTTTTTAGATGGATATAGTGGATTGATGAATTCACCAAACTAAGCTGAAGTAATAATAAATTATGCATCTATAGTAATATCCGGTGTTGCACTCTTTAGTTCTAATTTAGAATTAGTGGCAGCCAAATTGTCATCACTTCAAAAAGTAGGAAGCTTTACTGAGTTCTGACTTCTCGTTATCCGAAAGATATTTACCTTCTAATACTGGTGCTTGTCTGCTTACTGTAGTTGTCATCAGCGAAACGAGACATACAGGAAATGGATTCACTTATATCTCTAGAAAATGATAGCTTAGCAGAGGACCTTCTGCCTTCTAGAAATGCATTTTTGGTCCGCCAATCTCGGTATGCAAATAATCTTTTCTTGTTAAACTATTGAATTGGTTACACTTGCCTCAGTTGTGTAAAAAGTGAATGTTTGAAAAAAGAAAAAATCTTGCTAACGTCACAAAAAATGAAATTAGAGAGAGCCCATAAGGATTATGATTGCTAAATTACTGTTGGAAACCTTAACCCTAACCAGGGTCAGGAGATATATTTATAATAGAGTTGTTGGGCCTAACCGCCTAAGCCCATTATGTTAGATTGTGTGTGTGTAGGCCGACACCACTGTTGGGCTACCGGCCTATTAGGGTTAGGGTTAAGTCTCTCTCTCTATATGTAACCTTCTCCTATGCAATACATCATTGAGTTCCATTCTCCAATATGGTATCAGACTAGGTTAGGGTTTCTCTCCCACCAACATCTGTCGCCAACCTCTGCTGCCCAGGCCGTCGGCCACCCGCTTCGCGCCGTTGCCATCGTGAGGTTCATCGTTCGCTCTCGGGGGCGGCCTCCCTTCCCAACCGCCGGCCCAGCATCCCCTCCCTCACACTCTGTAGACTAGGCTTTCTCCCTCCCCACACCTGCACGCGCAGAGGGTCTCCAGCAGATCACCAGCGCCGCCTTCTACCCTCGGGAGCTCCTCCACTCGACGCCCTGGATCCATGGCACGCCGTCTCTCTCCTCCAGGCATCGGCTTCGACAGCCAGCGTGTCCTCCTTCACCTTCTGCCCCTCAACGCCGGACGCACGCCGAGCCGACCCTGCCAGCCACCGTCTCTAGGTCCGGCCGTGGGCCCTTCCCCTACGCGGTTGACCCCGACACTTACCCTCCCTCGCCGGCGGCGTGGCTGCCCCTCACCCGCACGCGCGGTTGCTCACAACGCTGCAGTGCAACTCCTCCCCGAGCTGGACGCCTCTCACTGTGTCTTCCGCGGCACGAGCGACGGTTCGTCACTCCCTGCGCCTGGACACCGCGCTGTCCCCCATTTCTGGCAGCCCCATGAGGCGCAACCGCCCCTCTCCGGCTCCCTGTCGACGCGGCGGCCCCTCCTCGACAGTGTGGCCGCCGTGCCCAGCTTCGGCGAACACGCCATCGACCTCGAGTCCGGCCCAGATGCCGTCGTCCTCCCCTTCGTTGGTCGTCCCTAGCTCGGCGCAGCTGGCGCGGTGGCCACTCCTCCGGCTAGCCCGCCGCTACAGCCATGGCCGACGCTCTTTCTCAGCTCGGCACCGGCCTCCTCACCCTTTGCGCGCGCAAGCCCCCACGTCGTGCTCGCAGGCGCCGCACCGTCCTCGCCTCTGCGCCGCACCGTCCTCCCCTCTCCCCTCCAGGCCAAAGGGCGGCCAACCCCACCCCCCACCTCTGCCCGCCGCGGCCTGCCCTGGTCCTCCTCGGCGCTGGCGCATGCCCCTCTCCTCTGCCTGATCAGGACGCTGCCCCTGTCCTGCTCAACGGCGGCGTGACCGTGCCCTCCTCGGCGTTCGCGCTCCCTCCCGGGCGCTGGCACGTTGCCGTCCTAGGGGTCGTCTGGTTCCTCCGGCGTGTCACCGGGACCTGATGCGCTGTCCTCAGGAGCCGCGCCGTCACCCCCTTCCTGCTCCGGCCTGCGCGGTAGCGAGCTTGCCCTAGCCCGGCTGGGGATGCCATGCGAGCCCCCTCCTTTTCGAGGCTCTACAACGTAGCCCATGACGCGGCTGCCGTCTTCAACTGTGCGACCGCGACCTAGATCCGGCGCACGCGCTCTCCTGCGCCTGATCGACAACCCTCCCTTTCCTCCCCTGGAAGTGGCATGGATCGGGCCGTCACTCTTCAGCGCGTCCTCGCTCCCCCCCCCCCCCCCGACAGTGGCAGGCCGACCCCAGCGAGCTCCCTCACCGGTGATGGACGCCTAGCACCCAACCCCCTGCTCCTGCTCCTCCATGGCGCTCGATGCCCTAGTTGCAGGGACCAACGCCACCAGGACTCGCCCTCTGACTTCGCCGACCTCATGGCGGCCGACGACGCCCCTCTCTTGACGCGGGCGCGGCAGCGTTCCCCACCTCTTGGCTGCGCTGCCCGTCTCTCCCCTGCGCGGCATCTTTGCCCGTGCAACCTCTTGTCATCGCGCTGGACACACCCTAACTGCCCACGCTGGCAGCCCAGGCGTGCCTCCCACTTCGAGCTTCCCTCGTCGCCGACGTCAAACCGCCCCTTGCCAGGTTCGGAGCAGGCCCCTGCTCGGCTGGACCCGCCCCGTCGCCCTCCCTTTAATCGCCTTCGTTGGATCCATCGCTGCCGCGGCCTTCCCGACCGGATTCACTGTTGCTGCGACCTTTCCGGCTAGGTCAGCGTCCCTTTGGCCGGATCGCCGTCTTCCTGGCTGGATCCGTCGCTGTCGTGGCCTTCCCGGCCGGATCCGTCGTTACCCCTTCTATTCTACCCCGAGCGCAACCACCATGACCGGTGCAGACGCGTACGCTGCCACTGACCTCCTTGGCGGGGCTCCTCGACGTTTGGACGATTGAAGAACCAAGAAGGTCGGCCTGTTGGTGCTCTTTTGTCGTGTCGTCCTACCGACCGTTGACGCTCGAACGTCGACACCTCCCGAAGAACAGGCCACTGCTGCGTGTCTCTCGACCACGACCACCTCGACTTTGGCTACCTTGACATCTAGGGGCTATCGTCTTCTCGGAGTCCACACCGGTCTCTACTCCAGCCGCAACATTCACACCCTCATGACGCTGTGATTGCGGGGGGATTTGAACCCGTTGGCTCCTACCTTCGGCTTCTACTCTAGTCTCATCGTGTGCGGTGCCGCCGTTGCGACTGCGGGGGGGGGGGGGGGATGTTAGACTGTGTTTGTGGGCCGGCATCACCGTTGGGCTGCCGACCCATTAGGGTTAGGGTTAAGTCTATATATGTAACCTTCTCCTATGCAATACATCATGGAGTTCCATTCTCCAATACATTACACAGAAAACACCCCATTACAGTACAAAACCACAAATAACTCTAACACCCCCCCACAATCGAAACTCTAGCCACGACAGATGTTGAGATTGGACCAAAACTCCTCAAACACTGACGTAGGGAGGCCCTTGGTGAAGATGTCGGCGAACTGAGAAGTAGTCGAGACATGAAGAACTCGCACATCCCCGATGATGACACGCTCGTGGACGAAGCATGCTTCGTGCGTTGATGCTGGACGCGGTTGATGGAGAGGTACAATGCGCTGATGTCACAATAGACAAGGGTGCTCCGCGTCAGTGGACTGTGCAACTCCTAGGGTAGCTGATGAAACCATGCCACCTCGGTGACGACGTTAGCCACAATGCGGTACTCGGCCTCGGCGCTGGAGCGGGAGATGACCGGCTACTGCTTCGAGGACTAGGAGACGAGACTGTCGCCAAGAAAAACGACGAAACCAGAGGTGGACCGATGCATGTTGGGACAGCTGACCCAGTCGGCGTCGTTGTAGACGACGAGGTTGGTGGTCACAGATCATCGAAGGAGGCCGAAGTCGGTGGTGCCCCGGAGGTACTGCTGGATCCGCTTCATAGCGGTGAGATGTGACTCCCGCAAGGTGTGCATATGTAGGCACACCTGCTTGACGGCATAGGCGATGTTGGGCCAGGTGAAGATGAGGTACTGCAGCGCCCTAGCAAGACTCTGGTAGCTGGTGGGATTAGCCACTGGGGGCCGTCGTCGGAGGAGACCTTTCCCTGCGTGTCCACCGGAGTTGTGTAGGGCTTACAGTTAGCCATGCCAGCGTGCTTGAGGATGTTGACTATGTACTGGCGCTGGTGGAGGAACACGCTCTAGGACCAGTGCTCCATGGTGATCCCAAGGAAGTGGTGCAGCTCACCAGATCCTTCATCGCGAACTCCTGCTAGTGCAGGAGATCATGGGAGGAGGCCATGATGACGATGTCGTTGACATAAAGGAGGTACGCCGTGCCCAGACCGCGACGGAAGACGAACATGGAGGTGTCTGTCCTGGCCTCAACGAAGCCCTGTGAGAGCAAGGTGGCGAAGCGACGGTACCATGCTTGGGGCGCCTGCTTGAGGCCGTAGAGGTATCAGTTGAGCTTGTAGACTATGTTAGGGTGCGCAGGGTCCACAAAGCCGACCGACTGAGTGCAGTGCACCGTCTCTATCAGAGTGGCGCGGGCGGGATCGACAGGGTCGCGTGTGTCGAGTGCAGGGCAAACGAGGGCGACGGGGCCATGCGTGGCGCGGACGGGGTCGACAGGGTCGCGCGTGGCGCAGTCGATGGCATGGGTAAAGGTAGAGACCACGGGGTTGCACGTGGCATAGGGGATGGCGACGGGGCCACGTGTGGCACTGGCAAACGCGATGCTGTCACATAGGGCGCAGGCGACGTGGCCGCGTGCATCGTGAAAGAGGGCAGCATAAGAGATAAATCGACGCAATCAACATCAAGGAGGAAATCAAGGTCGAGAGGTGGGGAGGAATCAGCAAGGGAGCTAACATCCTCATTAAAGACAACATGACGAGAGATGATGATGCGGTGGGTGAGAGAATCGAGGCACCGGTGCCCCTTGTGATTAGGGGAGTACCCGAGGAAAAGACAGAAGAGCGAGGGGCAACTTTGTGAGGCGTGGTGACGGAGGTGTTGGGATAGTAGGCACACTCGAACACCCGAAGGTGCTCATAGGAGGGGGTGCTGAAGAGGGCGAAAAACGGAGTGGGGTGGGGAACCGCCTTGGAGGGAAGGCGATTGAGGAGATATGTGGCTGTGTTCAGGGCGTCAGCTCAGTAGCAGGCAGGCAGAGAAGCCTGAAAGAGGAGGCAACACAACATGTGGCCATTCTGGGGGAGGTGTGAGGGCACGATATCCGTAGCTGCACACCATAGGAGAGAAAGAAGGTGCGAGACATGAAGTTATCAAACTCATGTCCATTATCGCACTGATTATATATAGGGGCCAACAGGCCTTAGCAATAGGATGGGCCTTAACAGATATATAGGTTCATCAATTTACTTGGACCCCTGTCCTAATAATGGACCTTTTAGCAAGTCAGTAACTTTTTTGGTAGCCTATTTATGACTGCTGCTACTACAGATTTACTTCTTTAATATTTTGTTGCTAATTATCTTTTCTCGACCTCAGATCTGGCAGAAGGCATGGAAACATATTACTGAGAGGATCAGTTTTCCGAACTTTCAGCATTAATTTCTTCACTTATGGATTCCCGGTATTCTTCCTCAAGCCTTTTTCCCCTTCATCTCAATCCATGCCTTTCCTTCCATTGTTGTAGAGTTCGAAATTATTCTTCTTATGATTGGCTGGGCCAACTATTCCTCTTGTTTCTGCAACATTTCTGAAGTCATTGATGATGGGAGAACATGGCCAGGGACAAACATATATGAATAAAAGGAGCACATAAGAACAAATAGGGTAGGGTCTATTATATTCAGTTTGTTTGATGTTGACAGATAAAATACACCAAATTCCACTTCATGAGGCATTTTAATCAAGCATGTAAGTTGAGAACAGTAGATTGTAGTGCATTGAGCACCATCGGCTAGTCCATAAGACTAACACCCACATTGGTAGGCAACTAGCAAAGTGCTCGTACGTTGATATAGTTTCCTTTTATAACTATAGAATATAAAACACAAAGACATGTATGTTATGTTGGCTAGGTGGGTATGAATGTGGGTTTGAGGCCAACAACCATAGTTTGAATCAACATTTGTGCATGATTTTAGTTTTTTTACCATCTAAATGTGGGGAGCATGACGACCGTGGAACCCGCGGAAACTGGTGCTTTATATAGTAGAGAAGAGATGTGGTACTACAACTCAATCTACAGATGTGTCGGAAGTACAAGACATTCCCACTAGGTGGGATAGTCAGCTGTGCTCAGGCCCATATGCATATATACATATAACATGCCTCCGCAGTTGGATCGTTGATGCATTGAACATTCAAACTTGACTAGAACTCCTAAAACACCAAAGGCAGCCCTCGGTGAAGATGTTTTTTTCTCGAAAAGCGCAGGAGAATTGCGCTCCATAATATATTAAGAAGAGAGGACAAGGGTCTGAAGAAAGCCCAGCTACAAAAACCTCCTTAAGGAGGCCACACACAGGCATACACAAAAGGATCCATAAACACACTCAATACTACAACAGCCTATACGCTGGCAGCCAAAAAGGATAGACTTTAGAAAAGAAAGATCTAGCTTTGCTTGGGACCTGTATGGGAAGACCTGCCCATGGGCGCCCTGGATCAGTTTTCTGCAACCATAACCATCTCATTCGGAGAGCCCAACGAAGGTGTGGGAGACTAGAAATTCCCAAGCCTCCCATATTCAAAGGCCGACACACTTTTCCCCAAGCAACCAAGCAGTGTCCTTTTGCTTCTTTTCTACCTCTCCATAAGAACCCTTTTCTTATTTTATCAATTGCATCCAAAGCCCATTGGGGGAAATCAATTGCCATTACTGTATAAACAACCATACCAGTAAGGACATGCTGCACTAGAATTCTTCTACCAGCCCTATTCATCAAATCAGCTTTCCAATTTGGGAGCTGGTCAGCTATTTTTTCTATAATGGGCTGGAAATGCTGCTTGGATAGTTTATGCAGGGAAAGAGGGAGACCCAAATATTTCCAGGGAAAGGAAGCAACCTCACATGGCGGCCTGCTCTAAACCTCTAAAGTAATCTCTTCTGAACATCTGATGGAGTACATGCTAGACTTCTGTGCGTTGTTATGAAGACCAGAAGCATCCCCAAATAGCTGGAGGATGTCAAGAGTAGTGGAAATATCAGCATCAGTAGGGTGTAAAAAAGAGCAACATCATTAGCGTAGATGGAGATCCTATGGAGTTTCTTTTGGCTTGACAATTGCTGGAGCAAACCTGCTTCCTCTGCCTTGGAGAAAAGGAGGGCAAGAACATCTATAACAAGGATGAATAACATAGGGGAGAGGGGATCTCCCTGTTTGAGGCCTCTTCTATGCTTAATCTTACCACCTAGGCACCCGTGGAGTAGCACTTGAGTGGTGGATGAAGCCCACATCCCACATTTAATATTTCTCTAAACTTGTCCAAACCCCAACTGCTGCATAACTTCAATTAAGAAAGGCCAAGAAACTGAATTGAAAGCCTTTGTTATATCCAACTTGAGGAGCAGTCAAGCCATGTTTTGTTGATGTAGCAGCCTCGACATCTGTTGCACAAGCATAAAATTGTCCTGAATAAACCTCCCTTCATTGAATGCGCTTTGGTTTGGAGAAACCATACCATGCAATCTTGGTGCCAACCTGTTGGCAAGGATCTTTGTCACTAGTTCTGCAAAACTATGGACAAGACTGATTGGTCTTTTTTTTTTCTCGAACGTGCAGGAGAGCTGCGCATCATTATATGAAGAAAGTAGACCCAAAATAGGTCAGTACAAACCCCCTTTAAGGGGCAAAAGGTTATAAACCACAATTACAAGACATCAAACAAAACCCGACCCACTGACAGATTAAGGCCAAATCCTTCTAAGCCTTGAGACCCTAGCTAAGCACCACAACCCCACATCCTCCTTGATGCACGTGAGGATGCGATGTTGTGGTCGCAAGGCGAGGCCCCCTCGAAGACACAGGCATTGCTATGCTTCCACATCCACCAGACAACTAGTGCAATCACCGAATCTAGACCTTCTCTAAACTCCTTTGGAACTTTAGGAACAGTCAACCTCCACCATTCTTGGAAAACTAGAGATCCGGGCTCCGGTGTGAGCCGTTGCAATCCTAACAAAGAAAACACCTTGAACCAGACTTGCCTCGCAAACACGCATCCAACCAAGAGGTGTTGATCGGTTTCGTTCTCCTGCTCACAAAGAGGACAGCACGCTGGATGATCCATGCCCCTGCGTGCAAGACGGTCTGCAGTCCAGCAACGGGGAGGCCAACCATAAGAAGAATTTACACCTAACCAAATGAACTGATCTCGAACTCCTGGGGTGAGCTGAAATGTGTGCAACAAATCCCAGCAAACAAAGAACTCATAAAAAGCGTCATGAGACAGATCCCCTCTAATGTCATTAACCCATGAATTACTTGGCAGAGCATCCGTCACTTTTCTTGTCTTGGAAATACGCTTAGGCACCATTTTAGCCAAATTAGGAGCCAGATCTGCCATCGAATAGCCTTGCAGCCATCGATCAAGCCAGAACAGGGTTACGGCCCCATCACCAACCACAGAGCTTACTGATGCAGTAAACATAGCAGCTGCGCAGGGATAAACTTGTATGTCAAAACCAGCCCATGGACGATCTGGTTGCGTTTTCTTGAGCCAAAGCCGTCTTAAGTTTAAAGACCAACCCAACACCTCCAAGTTATGGATACCAAGCCCACCAAACTTATGAGGTCTGCGAACACGTTGCCGTCCAACCATACAGTGACCCCCCTTTTACATCTTTTCTCCCTTTCCATAAGAACCCCCTTCTGATTTTGTCAATAGCTTTAATAACCCACTTAGGACACTGCATAGTAATGAGATGATAGATAGGAATAGCAGTGAGGACTGCTTTGACCAAGGTAGCTCTTCTTGCTTGATTAATGAGAGCTGCCTTCCAACCAGGGAGCTGATCAACGATCTTGTCAATAAGTGGAAAAAGGTCACTCTTAAGCATATTGATTGACAGAGGCAACCCCAAATACTTGCAAGGAAAGTGGACCACCTTACTTCATTATGCTTTCCTGGCAAATTGTCGACGAAGGCTGCATTTTGGTTTCCTGGCAACAAACCACATCCACCTGGGATGAATCAACAAGTTCTTTTACTGAATCTTATCTCACAGAGGAGTTGAGTCCTCTCACATTCCAGAATAATATTTGAGGGATCCATAGAAAACACAGACAACTGAAAGCTACCAAAAGGAGAACAGGAATCTACGCAGACTCCAAATCAGCTGGGATGGACCAGCGAAAGAGTGCTGAAAGAGTCTCCACCTGAGCCTGTGACAGCGGGTGCTTGAAAAGCTTGGCATAGTCCTCCAGGGCATCTGGATTAATTCCCTCAGCTTCCTTGATTTGTAGGGTCATGTCATGTACGGCCGGCCATACGTCAGGCAACAACGTGCCCGTGACATCCGGCGTGCGCGTGAGCGCGCTGAACGCGTCCAAGAGGCAACAGCCAGGCCGGGATAAGGCTAGAGAATAAGATTGAGATGAGCTGGGATAAGGCTAGAGAATAAGATTGAGATGAGAGAATTGTGGAGAGTTGGTTAGCAGCAGATAAGTCCAAGAAAGTAGGAGTTAGTTGAGAGTTTGTAGGAGAAGTTGGTTAGTCATAGGGCTATTTATAAGCCGCATGGCAGCAGGGAATAAAGCAAGCAAGATCATTATCATAATTCCTCTCTCTCTCTGTTAAGCCTACGGTTGAGGGGAATAACCGCACCGGAGAAGACGGTCGAGGGCTACGAACTGCGTAGCCGAGGTCCAGCCAGTCAGGGGTTCGGTGCCCTTGACAGGTCATCATAGCTTTTTTATTGATCTTCTACTCCAGTCTTGCATGTTGAACTCCAGTCCTACCCCAGCAACACGCCGGCTTCAGCGCGGGGCCATAACAACAGGTTGTCTTGTTACTATCTGGCTAGCTTTTGGGGCTGGAAGGAGGTTAGCTGGCCTTCTAATATTATTGATGAATTCCTTAGATTTATCTCCATTATGCTTTGCCGAATCAGCAGCCTGATCCTCAAGGGCACTATGCCACTATCACTTATGTTATGACTGGCTGGAACACACCCAGAAGTATCAGCCGTTGCTGCTGCTACGTCCAAGGGCTGAGATGCAGTCATCACTCCTGCCATGTCTCCTGCTATGTCTCCTGAAGCTTCCTGAATCTGAACTTCTTTTGCCTTCCTTCGCGAATAAACTTTTAACTTAGTAAATGTGGACCCATACTCTTCATGATCATCTGTCTCAAGCGACCCAACATAATGTTGAGGCGAGACAGGTACACTAGATTCCATTTCCTGCAGCCTAGCGTGCAGGTGGGGCAAGACAGACGCCTGCAACATGGTCTCTGGTGTCCCAAAAGGTTGGAGCGAGACACATGAAAGGCAGTGTGTCTCTAGCGACCCAGTCCTGGGCTGGGGCGAGATACATGAAAGGCATGTGTCTCTGGCAACCCAATCCTGGGCTGGGGCGAGACCATGAAAGGTGAGCATCGGTGAAGATGTTGGCGCTAGACCATGAAAGGTGAACATCGGTGAAGATGTTGGCGAACTGCGAAGTAGGAACATGGACATCACCAAAACCAACATGCTCCTAAACAGGGTTCAAAGCTATGTAAACTGTGTTGATGTTGTCATAACATGCCAATGTGCTTCAGCGTAGGGGAGTATGCAACCCAAGCAAGAGTTGGAATAACCAGGTGGCGTCACAAGACAACAACATTTACAGCAACCTAGTAATCACCATCCGCACTGGAGCAGGAAACATTGTTCTTGGATGACTAGGAGACAAGATTAGCACCAAGAAACACTGCATACCCAACAATGTTTTCAAGTCTTCTACTCGAACATAGTCCTATAGCTACCGACCAATTGACTAGTTGCGATTAGTCGTCGACCACACCGACTAGTCGCGATTAGTCGTCGACCACACCAACTAATCGAGCCTAGTAGCAACAAGATGGGGCACAAGCTGTAAGCAATGAGACTCTTACTCTCATCGAGAGGATGACACTACGAGTTGGGACAATTTTTCTTGTTTATTCCTCACACACTACACAATGCCATACCCATCTAAGCGTTGGGGATACATATTTATAGCCCAAGGGGCTGCTGAGATGCTCCTAAGATGCTGTCCTCCACACCACAAGGGCTGCAGCAGAGATGCTGTCCTCTACTGTCCATAAAGGAGAGATGCTGTCCTTAAAGCAGTCAAAGAACTGCAGCAAGGTGCTGCTGTCCTCTACCCAAGCTGCTGTCTGCTGTCCTCTACCCAAGCTGCAGCAAGGACTAAAGCCTAAGAAGCTGTCCTGTACCCAAAACTACGGCAAAGACCAAGTCCTCCACAAGAGGCCACAAGGCTTATTCTGTCATTCTCTCTCTAAGCCTTGTGTGTCGTCTTGTGGGAAAGTTGGGTCATCCCGGACCTGGAGCAAAGCTAAAGGAACTTCATCCTCCCAAGGGGCTTGGTGAGCAGGTCTGCAAGCTGATCCTTGGTGTTGATGTAGCGCGCCTTGATGCTCCCTTCTGCCAATTAGTCTCGGATGAAGTGGTACCTCACCCGGATGTGCTTGCTCCATTCATGGAACACGAGATTCTTGTCCAAGGCTAGAGCGGAATGGCTATCCACCTTGAGTTTCATCGCTCCAGTGTCTCTCCCGAGATCACCGAGCAGTTGAGCAAGTCAGAGCTCCTGAGTTGAAGCGGTGGAGGCCGCTATGTACTCTTGGTCTCACAGTTAGACAAGGCCACCACCTGCTGCTTGACCTACTGCCAACTAATGGGGCACTTGCCGAGCAAGAAGAGGATCCTTCGTGCTCTTGCTGGTGTTGATGTCGCCAGCGTGGTGACCATGATGGAGATCAACGAACTCCCAAGTGGTGTTCGTCTCAACCACGTTCATCTTCGTCTGCATCGTGGTACGCCAAACCGCGTGTTTCTCAGCCTTCGCGGAAGACCGAGGCTCACCGTCGTCGCATACAAGATGCAACTCCCCTGCCAGAATGCGAGACAGCTCGGCACCGACGGGTCGATGAGAAGGCCCTCCACGTACGATACCACAACGACTCGCCGTTGTGGCACGTGTCGATGTGCTCCTCGTCGTGGGAGTGCGGGGTAACGAGCTCCACCGGGTCGTGCTCAATACGAGCTGGCGTCGGAGAGGACGTTCCCATAGGGGTTATCGTCAGTGCTGAAGTGGTGGCGAAGAGCTCGTTGTAGCCGGAGTCGTGGCTAGCTAGCGTGGTTGCGAAGAGCTCGTTGTAGCCGGAGTCGTGGCGGGAGAGCATGGCACTAGAGTCGATGGAGACTTGGGGACTAGGTAGACCTGCTCGGAGAAGAGTTGCCTACTCCCCCAGCTCCCTTGAAGTGGATGTACTCGATGGTGAAGTCGTCGTATGTCGGAATCGTGCCGTCGTCCACCGCCTTGTCCCATGCCCATCCTCGCCCTTCGTCGAACACTACGTCGTGCGCCGTGCGCACACGCTGTGTTCCTGGGTCAAGGATGAGGTAGGCCTTCGAGCCCTCCGTGTAGTCAATGAACACCCCCAGGGTGCTCTTGTCGTTGAGCTTGCCGATGTGGCCAAGCTCCTTGATGAACACGAGGCAGCCGAAGACCCATAGGTGAGAGACCGCCGGCTTGCGCCCATGCCAAGCCTTGTACGGTGTTATTCCGTTGAGTGCCTTGGTGGGCGAGCAGTTGAGGATGTAGACCTGCACACGCCTAATGGCGTTCACAACCTCTCCCTTGCTGGCAAGGACCATCACCCACATGTAGCGGGAGAGGTTGTCGACGAGCAGCAAGAAGTAGCGTCGTCCTCCTGGTGTGGTTGGTGTCACCGGGCACACAAGTCTCCATGCATGAGCTCGAGCCTCTCCATGGCTCGGAAGCTCGACTGCTGTGGAAAGGGGAGCCGTCTCTATTTTGTCAACACACAGACATCACTGTTCCACATGGTCAAGGCACGATAGGCCTCGTACCATATCCTTGGCATTGAGCCGCTTCAGGGCCTCAAAGTTAAGGTGCCTGAAGCGCTCGTGCCACTGCCATGCCCCGTCGTCTCGACGAGCAGCAAGGCAGCAAGGTTGTGCCACCTTCACGTTGAGGATGTAAAGCCGATTTGGACTCTTGCGTACCTTGGCAAGAAGGCGACGAGAGGGGACCCAGATCCTCATGCCTCCCTGCTCGACCTCCACGCACGTACCGTTCTCATCCAGATGTCCCAAGTTGATGATAGAGTTCCTCAACACGGGGATGTAGTAGACTCCGGTGAGCAGCCTGTCCTCACTAGATGCGACGGTGAAGACGACTTAGCCAGCGCCCTTGATCTCCACGCCGGAGGTGTCCCCAAACTTGACAGAGCCTCGGACGCTAGAGTCAAGCTCGGTGAACAACTCCCGTCGACCGGTCATGTGATGAGTGGCGTCGGTGTCGAGGCACCATCCTTCGATCATGTCTTTGCTAGAGCCGTCACCGAGGAAAGCGCGTGCTTTCGACTCATCAAGGTGGAGTGTCGCTGCGCCTGGTGCCACTGGAGATAGCTCGATGCTTGCGTGTGCTAGGAGCAGAGCCTCCTCCTCCACCTCCGCCTGTGCGATGTTTGCCTGGCCACATCGGGCTATCGACAGTCCCTAGCCTAGTGGCCAAGCTTGCCACAGTTGTGACAACCGTCGTCTCATGCCGACTTCTTGTTGCCGACGGTGCCGCCTTGGGCGCCTTCGCAGGCACCACCCTCAGCATGTCCTCGCGCCCCGGCCTGGGCGCCTCCCCACGCCTTGCTTGGCTTGTCGCGTTTGCAACCACGTGTCGAGGAGGACTTCCCCTTCTTGTCACCTTGGTAGGCCTCCCACTGCTCTCGAGTGAGATGTAGCTTCCAGCTGATGGTGATAGGCCTAGAGAGAGCCTGTGGTTCGTCGCCGTTGACGACCTATTGCCTCTTCGATCGTCATTGTCGAGAGGTCTAGCAGAGATTGGATCGATCGAGCGATCTGCTTGTACTTTTCGAGGATGCAACAAAAAAGCTTCTCAACAACTCTCTCCTCATCATAGGTGTCATCGCTGAACTGCACCATCTTCTGCAATAGAGTGTTGAGGCGGAGAGCAAAGTCATCAACATCCTCACCTGGCTTGAAGGCCAGGTTCCCCCACTCTTTGCGAAGTGCCTGTAGTGTGGTCTTGCGGGCACGGTCGCTGCGGATGCGGGTCACAGCGATGGCGTCCTAGGCCTCCTTGGTAGTCCACTTTTAGGAAAGTGAAAACTACATCTCGGGCGGGACTGCAGCAATGAGGGCATCCAACGCCCTTCGATCTTCGTAGTAGTCGACGTCGCCGTACCGAACTGCATCCCACATGTGGCGAACCTAGAGCCTTACCCTCATCACCGCGACCCACTTAACGTAGTTGGTCTTGGTGAAGGTAGGCCACCCACCGCCGGGACCGATGTCCCTTACAACGACCTAGACCCCTCGGTGACCATGTTACCGATCCGGGGAGGGAGAGCCGCACCGCCTGTAGAGGTCAAGATCTCCGTCGACCCGACCGCCGCCACCGGGAGCACAGTCGGCGCGTCCGCGCCCGTCTGGGCTGCCGACACATGCGTCCGCACCCGCAGCGCCGTTGGTGTGTCTGCGCCTATCTAGGCTACCGCCACGCTCGCCCCCATAGGGATGCGCGGATGCCCATTGTGCCGTCATTTCCTACGCTGCCTCCTTTGCTGGCCTGATCTCGTCGTTGGTGCTACCATCGCCGAAAACAGAGCTGCCGGCGCTACTGCCGCGTAGAGCCTCAAGCTCTGCCGCCGCCGCACGTGCAGCATTCGCCGCCTCCGCTGCTTCTACTTTCGTTCTCGCTGCTGCCAGTTCCACCGCCACTAGCCGTGCTGCCCTCGCCGGTGTCGCTGTAGCTACTGCTGCTCGCTCGCGTTCTTGTGCCGCGGCGACCTCGGCCTCCTACTAGCGCCGCGCACTCAAAGTGACCGAGCGTAGGGATATCGTGTGCTAGTGAGGGGTGCTACGTGTGGAAGAGGCTGTTTCAGACGAAAGACTGCTTGTTCGAGCACGAGAGGAAGGAACAATTGGAGCTCTTGCTGCCGACTGAGTATGGGGAGAGGCGCGAGAAGGAGATGAATAAGTGATGTTTAGGCTGCAAGATAGTTTGGCTCTAATACCAATTATAAGCAATGGGACTCTTATTCCCATCGAGAGGATGACACTACGAGTTGGGGTAATTTTTCGTTTATTTCTCACACACTACTCAAATGCCATACCGTTCTAAGGGTTGGGATATATACTTATAGCTCGGGGGTGGAGGGGACTGCCAGGCATATGGAATATGCTGTCCTACTACTAACTGCACTACACATTACACAGTGAACACGCTATCCTACAGACTGCACTACACAGAGGTGTTGTTGTACTTTAGTCAAAAGAAAGACTGTAGCAAGCTGGTGTCCTCCAAAAGCTGAAAAGGTGAAAAGGAGATGCCGGCAGCACGCTGTCCTTCCAGTCAAAAGACTGAGATGCTGCTGCTGTTGTCCCACGCTGTCCTTGCGGTCAAAAGACTATGATGTTGATGCTGCTGTCCCTTCAGTCAAAACTAACAAGGACTGCTGTTGTCCTTCCCACAGTCCACGAGACTTTTTCGAACACTCGGACGAGGGGGCGTGCCATCGGAGGTAGCAGGGGAAGACCGTTGGGGCTGCCCCTCGAGGGTGCCACTGTAGAGGGCTGTCGTGATGTCAGTGGTGGAGCGACAACCGACATGAGTTCCTCGACTAGGAGAGGAGATCATCGCGGACCCTGGCAAAGAAAGGGAAACATGGCGTAACAGTGAAGGGTCAGTCAGTAGGACCTGGTTGAGCCAGCGGGTGTACTGGGTTGAGTCAGGAGCGAGGACGATCGTGACGAGGGACCGGATGCTGGGGAGTCCGGCCTCCTGAGGGTGAAGGCTGATGATGACCGACGCGTCGGGTGGCGGGGAGTCTTAGTCATTGTCGGGGTCAGGAACCGAGTGAGTGTCGTCGCCCGAGACTCCTCTGAAACGGTGGGCGGCCCCGACGAGCTGGCGCTCGAGGCGTCAATAACCACATGCTCATGCTTCTAGGCATGGGTAGCAGCCTGCGCGCGCTGACAAGCGGCGACTAGGGCGACAGGGACATCGTCGGGAGCGTGGCGCTGGATGGAGATGAACGCTGATGGGTGACTGTAAATCGTCGCATCCGGGAGGTTGCTGAAGCCCCCTGCGAGAGGGTAGGGCCTAGCAGCGAGGGTGTGGGCCCACTAGCATCGAGACCGCCTTGCACGGAGAGGAAAGCTGCAATGGCGCACCCACGCCAGCACCGGGGGCAGCTGCGTGGGGCTGTCCTGCACCAGCGAGGACACTGGAGAGGGTGGTGAGAGGAGGGTTGGCATGGAGGAGTTCGCCGAAGGCCGTGGCCGCGTTGGCGAGAGCAGGGGAGGCCGAGATCTTGCCGGCAGCCTGGGGCCGGCGACGGCGCAGTAGGTGATGGCGACGCTGGGAAAGGAGGGACCTAGGGCAGGGCCCCGCGTCCGCGTGACGCAGAGGGGCGGTGACCAGGGTCGGGGCTGCGCCGACGAGCGAGGTGAAGGCTCGAGCTCACGCTGAGGAGGGGGAAAGTGGCTGCGCCCGTGTCCAGGATGTCGTCGACGCCCGCGGAGGGAAGGGGAGGGGCGGCGTCGGCTGCCTTGGCAGCGGTGAAGCCACGGAGGCGGCTGGGTGGGTGGGAGAGGAGAGAGGGAGAAGAAACCTAAACTTAGCCCGATACCATGATAAAAGTGGAAACCCTAACCCTAAACTGGGTTGGGAAATGCATTAATAATAGAGTTAGGTGGGCCTAAGCCCATTACAAAGGCCCATTACAACAGCAAAAGCAATACATCTAACACTTTCAAAGGCATCAAATATGCAATTGTCTCATCCCTATGTCTTCTCTCCTATTTTCCAATGCAATGACCCATTCTCATGTCAGAAAAAATGTCTTCGGTTATTGCAGGTCTTGCTGCTTGCCCTTTCCTTCTGGAGTTTCAACTTCACTAGTATTTGTGCTTTTGGTCTCCTAGCATACGTTGGGTACATTTTATATGCTTTTCCTTCTTTGTTCCAAATGCATCGGCTGAATTGGTCACTTCTAGTGTTCATTCTGCTTTGGGCAGCCAGCACATATGTCTTCAATGTGGCATTCACATTCTTCAACAAAAGATTTCAAAAGGTATCACGTTAAGCTATGCAAGCCTTCCAGAAGTTAATTTATCTATCAATATTTATGAGAAATTATCTTCTTAATGTTGCAGGATATGATGATTTGGGAGACTGTTGGGCTTTGGCACTATTCTATTCCTGGATTATTTTTACTTGCCCAATTCTGCCTTGGAGTTTTTGTGGCACTGTGTAATCTTGTTAACAATTCTGTTTTTCTTTACTTGACTTCTGAAGGGGGTCCTTCAACAAGTGATGATCACCTCATTGATGGTATGTCTATCGTATTATCATGAAAAGGCATTTTCATTTTACATATTCATTGTTGCGGCAGTTCACACTTAAGCAATATGATGCTCTATTCTTGGATAATGTACCGTACGTTCAGCCATGTTGGATATAACTGATGTATTTAATTCTGACAAAACCAGTGGCAAGGTTTTGAAAAGGAACTGCTGCATTGAATTTCCATAACTTTCTTTTACTTTTGTTTAGGAGTTTTAGGTTCTGTATGGAATTCCTGCAATGACATTGTCATTATTGTATGATTATTTCCCAATGAAACATTTTTGTTGAACATGTAGGAGAGTTGTGCTTTATTTTATTAAGAAGAAGAGAGTGTACATAGAATACAATGGGTGAAGAATCCTTAAACAAACAAGCATATATGCCTGCACCCTCCAAAAAAAGAAAAGAAAAAGAAAACAATGCCCACACCTTGCCCTTTGAGAAAGAAAACATGATCAGGATAACCGGAGGGCAAGATCAGCCACTCCAGGTCCAAGACTTATCAGAAGCTCCTGCAGTCTCTTTGCATCAGCCGAACCCCAGAAGAAACATTCAGATTCAGCACCAACAAACTATTCGGTCTTGCTCCATGAAAGACACACATGACCTATATTTTCTATGCACGTTGGAAAGCGGGCCATGCAGGTGTTAGGCCCGAATTATAACCAGGCATAACAGTATGACATGACCAGTACCCGTCTAGGAAATATAATTAGTTTGTTATGAAAGGAGAGTCCAAATCTATGAGGATTCCTCGTTAGGAAAGGAGAGTCAAAATATATAAGGATTCCTCCTCTAGTTTGCTTGAAAACCACCTCTAGGGACTATAAATTTAGGGGCCATTTAACCAGAAAAAGGCAAACATCTTGCCGAGCCTCAAGGGCTCCCCCTATGTTTTCTCTGTCCCTCGCTCGCTACTGCGCCATCACTCTACACCTCAGCTATCACAGCGCCTTCCCGAAGTTGGAAATTCTGACTCTTTTTTTTTCGAACACACAGGAGAGCTGCGTATCATTGAATTAAGAAGGGTCTAAAATTAGACCAAATACAAACACAACAGAAAAAAAGAAAAAAGAAGAAAAAGAAGAAAGAAAATAAACAAGGCCTACTGGACTCTCTACTAGAGCCCTACATGACACCTGAAATGGGAGGTGTAATAAGGGCAAGATACTTGGCCCCCGCAAACTTCCAAATAATAATTTCTTCTTCAGCTCTTCTAATAGCCCCCTCCAGGCTAGGTGTAACTCTATCAAAAACACATCCATTTCTATGGTTCCAGAGAGTCCAAAGCCCAAGGGTAATCAAGGAATTGAGCCCTTTTTTAGCAATTCCCTGTAACTGCTCACTGCTTCTGCTCCACCATTCCATCGCTTTAGTTTCTCCCACCACAGGAGCAAAGGCAGATAAGTTGACCTGTCCCAACAGCTGAAACCAAAAACTCCTAGCAAAAACACACCCCACCAAGATGTGATCTATGGTTTCTTGCTCTTGGTCACACAGGACACATTTGTCAGGATGGCTAAGTCCTCTCTTCTGCACTTTGTTATGGAAATTCTGACTCTCACCCCTAATCTCACATTCTAATGCACTTCGCAACCGCGATGGGATCAAGGAGCCTGTCAACACATGCATTCTGGTCTTTCCAAATCTCCCTGGCCAATGAAACAAATCGAACTATTGATTCTTCAAGTTTAACTCGAATCCAGTAATATAGTTATTCATGTTGTCTCTCCTGTCTCGATAGATTGACAATGCTTCATGAGGCTAATTTCTACTATTTTAAGCGTGTTTGAAAGTTATCTCAGTAGTATGTTATACATTCCTTTATGTGAATTTTGAGAGTTAACTTCAAACAGATTGCACAGGAGCTCCAGTGCCCTATGTTTGGTATTGCAAATGTTTTTGTTATTGTGTGATATGACTTATGTTCTGATTTCTTGTGGACTGTTCTTTACAGAGAAGGAAGATACAATGGTTCTGATTGTAGCAACAATAGCATGGGGTCTACGCAAACTTTCACGTGCAATTACTTTAACATTACTCTTTCTACTTGTGATGAAACGAGGATTTATTCATGCTGTTTACAGTATGGTGAAACTTTCCTTCTCTATGTTGTCTTTTTAAATTCCTTGTAGCATTTATATTTTGTCCTATAAAATGTGAAAAGAATCCTTCATGAATTTACGGAATTCATCTTAAAATGTTACATTTCTTGATTTATTTTTACATGTTTTATTGAGTGGCTACTGGCTGCATATATATTTCAAATATGAAAACTCCAACCCCCTCGGGATCCTGGACTTTTCCCAGGGCCAGCAATCCACGGACTTACCATTTAATTTAACATGGAAGGCTTTCTATCCCTGGGTTTGCCTCCCACTTATTTCCAAACTAGGCCTAAGATTTATATTTATCCGAGCCCTTGACTGCAACTTTTGGCTCTGGGCATGGAAATATTCCTGTTCTTCTAATATTTGTTAGGACTTCGATGTCCCTTTATTTTATTAGTATAACCTGTAACTCATTTGAGTTTACCTAGTCAGTCAAGCAAATGGAGCAATGTTCTGCCTTGTTTCGTTTATTTATGTTGGTAGTTGGTTCCTTTATATTATTAAATCACTTCGTGGCCTCTAAAATTTATTCTTTTACCGTCATAATATACTAGACCTGTACCATTTTTAACTACCTTATTTCTGTCTCAGTGTGCTTTTTCTTGGTGTTTCTGGTGAATCATTCAATCGACAAGAGACTGCGCCAGATCTTAGTATTGTTTTGTGAGGTTCATTTTTCGATACTGTACATTCTCCAGCTTGATCTAGTGTCTAGTGCTCTGGAGCGCAGTGGTTCATTAACAATGGAGGTACTCTCACAGTTAGGTGCGCATTCTTTTTTTTCCTTATCCATGTCTATGCAGAGGTACCCCTGTTTGTCATTAATGTCATAAATGACAACTGACTGTTCTTAAAAAGTCAAAGGCTGCCCAGGCTGTTGGATGTGACACAGGAAGGCAGTGCACACCTCTCTTTTTTTCTTGAACACACATGAGAGCTTTGTATCATTATATGATGGAAAAAGTGGTCAGAACCCTTGCACACAGACTATTATATTACATAGTTTACCCTTTATTGGAAATTTGGAACAACCTTATGACCATCCAATGACCATCCGGGCCAAGGCTGGCTTTCGAGTGCCGGCTGTCTTCACTGCTGCAGCAATCTCCCTTGAGCCGACTTCCGTTCGCCAAGGTTTAGCTGATCCCCTTTAGCGCCAGGCGATGGAACAATAGTTTCAGGCCCTAGTCTCCAACAACACCTAGGATCTCGTTCCTCGTCCTCCAGGTCACTGTTCTTAAGGCGTCGCCTAGGCGTCCAGGCGGAGGTCCAACGCCTAGGCGCCTTGCCCGCCTACCTCGCCTAGGAGCTGCCTAGGCATCCAGGCGGTGGTCCAACGCCTTGTCTTGCCTTACTGCTTTAAAAACCATGCTCCAGGTGCCCATGTCATCACAGGGAAGTGGCACTTTCGTCACAAATTTCATGCAGTTAGAGGACAACACAACCTTGCTGCAGTTTTGACTGCAGTTAGAGGACGGAAGACAACATCTCTGCATGTTTAGCATCTTAGTATATGCTGCAGTTCCTTGGGCTATAAATATGTATCTGCAACCCCTAGATGAGTATGGTATTGTATAGTGTATGAAAAATAAACAAGAAAAAATTGCCCCAACTCGTAGTGCCATCCTCTCGATGAGAGTAAGAGTCCCGTTACTTACAGATGGCGTCCCTGTTCCTACGCCATCCAACATGCATGGTTTTTAAACCAGTAAGGCGAAACAAGGCGTTGGACCGCCGCCTGGAGGGGTAAAAATTTGGCTCCGATACCATGTGGGAAATCCTAACCCTAGCTCAGGGTCGAGAGTTATATTAATAGACTCAGGTTATTGGGCCTGGCCCATTACATAGGGGTAAAACTGTAATTACAAGGGGCGAGAGTGAATGAAGTGGCATCAAACATCTGACGTTCTATATGACAAGAGGGGACTGAGACAACCAGCGGTATGTGCTTCCCAGCCCCTACCCTCCCCTCCCTCCCTGGCGCCCCACCCTCACCACCCCACAGCCCCACGTCGGTGCCTACTCCAGGCCCGGCGGCCATTCCCTCCTCTCCCTTGGCGCCGGAGACTGCCTCTACCCCGTTGGCCGCTGGCCGTTCCAAGGCCCTTAGGTGGCGCGACGACGGAAGCCCGGCATTCTCTCCCGTTGTTTCTCCGGGACTCCATCGACGTAGGCCATCATACAAGGAGGCTCTTCTTCTGCCCAGGGCTGCTCCCTGTCTAGGCCGGGAGGTCGACAAAGGCGCTGGCTGGCTGAAGGTTGAAGGAAGACGAGCTCGTCGACGTCGTCTACGCCCTCTCAAGTCCCCTCCTCTTCTCCCCAGGGCCGTTCCTTCCGACCTTAGGGGGAAGTGTTTTAACTGTCTTTCCTCCTCCCACCGAGCTGCCGTTTGTCGTCGGCTGGTGAGGTGCTTCTGTTGTCGGCTGCCTGGGCACCGTGCTTACGTGTGCCCGCGCCGGCGATCAGGCGTACCCCAGCCACGACGAGGCCTGGTGTGGAGGCCTGTCTCCCATGCTTCTGGGATGGCCGGCTCTGGGATAATTCTGCTGGCAGAGTTGAGGTTGGTGGAGATGATGGCGATGGAAGATTGAAGAAGCGCACCCGCCGTGGTCAGAGGAGGAGAAGATCCGGAAACCAGAGGGATAGCGAAGATCAGGAAGCAGCAGTCGAGGTGTCTGCCCAGCATTGTGCCGAACAAGGCCTTGATCATGCAACGGGTAGGCCCAAGCGGATCATCAAATACTCCAGGAGGATTCTCCAGGAAGAAGATAATCTTCGGTGGGCTCTGATCATCACTGTCATTGATCAGACGAATTCTGGCTGCATCGCGGATGTGTCTGAGGCGCTCGCTGTGAGGTTTAACCTCGATGAGCAGACGCTCGACCTCCGTCGTGCTGCGCCGAATTCCTACGTCGCGTTCCTCCCCAATGAGGAGATTGCCTGCCGGGTCCTCAACGGCGGTATGCCTTTTGTCTCTCCCACTGTTCGCCTTCACATCAAACGCTGGTCCAGACAAGCCATGGCCGTCGGCGGGAGAGCGTTGCCAGTACCAGTTGACATTGAGCTGCGAGGAATCCCTGCTCACCTCTGGGGGTTGGAAACAGCCTCGCAACTTCTTGATGAGCACTGCCTCATCCGTGATGTGCACCCAGCGTCCGCGGAAGGCGTCGATCTTTCAGTTTTCAAGTTGAGTGCATGGTGCGACGCGCCAGAGCTTGTGCCGGCGGAGTTGGATCTTCTTGCGGAGGAGCCGCAGTTGCGTGCCTATGACTTTGGCCCCAGTCCTCGCACATTGGTATTCCCAATTTCCGTGCGAGTGTTCCGTTCAGACGGGATCCTAGACAGCAGCCCCTTGCCACCGCCGCCGCCTCCCTACTCCAGCGACGATCGCGAGCAAGACCATGACAAGCGGCGGAAGAATCCACATTCAAGTCCTACGGCGACTGTTCGCAGGCCTGTGCACGCGCGCCTCGGGTCTATTGCTCGCGCCGGCTCCGCGCGCCTCGGGCCTTGTGTCCGCGCCGACTCTGCGCCTGATGGGACGGTCGCGCTCCCGGTCCCCTTGGGGGAAGAGTCTGCCGCATCGGAATCTCTTCCTCTGGCGCGCGGCTCTGCGTCTGGAAGGGCATCTGCGACGGTTGAGTACCCGGGCGCCTCGGAAGCAGAGGATATCGTGGGAACATGGGTGGACGCTTCGGGCTCTCCAATTCCGACGTTCATCCCTTCGATTTCTCCAGTGCCAGAGCCGGTGCCCATCTCTCCTGGGCCCGCCTCATTGATTGATCCTCCCCACGGCGCCGCATTTCAAACGACGGTTATGGAGGAGTTGGGTGGTTGCCACAGGATTGGACAGAACTCAGATAGTCTCTGTATTGTTCCTTTAGATCGGGCCTCTGTGCCAAACATGCAAGACCCGAGGGTCCCAATCGCCAATGCTGCACAGGTCAGGGACCCCTGGGAAATTATCAAGTTTAGTCTGCAAGTAAAACCACCTTGTTTGAAGGTGTACTCTAGAAGAAGAGATGCCACACCGGTTCACTCCCAGGCAGTGTCCTCGGCAGCCTCGACCCCCTTGCAAGAATTTAGTCAGCACATTTCCAAGGCCATTAATGGTTTGTTGAGCCCATCGCTAGTCCCTAAACGCAGAAAGAAGACCCTTCCAAGAAATTTCAAGCCTAGGAGATCCAGAAGGGTGGCCAAGTTTCCGCCTGAGTTAGGCTCTGAAGCAGCAGCCTCTGTTTGCAAGAAATTGGGATTCTGTGATGATCATGGCAATATCTCTCTGGAAGATGCTAGCAGATATGCTGCTCTATACAATTCACCCCTCTCAAGAGAGCACATCGCTGCCTTGGCAGCTCTGTTTGGATGGGATGCATCTGAGCTCGCGTAAGCTTGGATTGTTTGGTCTGGTCGTGTTTCCTTGTTCTCAATGGACCAGTGCAGCTTTCTAATTTGGAATGTGAGAGGATTGAATAGTAGGGCTAGGAAAGATAATGTCAAGACCTTAGTCCTGGACATCAACCTTCACTTATCTGTTTGCAAGAAACTAAAATGAGCAACATCTCCGATTTTGATATCCTTTCCATTCTTGGTGCTGGTTACAGTAATTTTGTTTTCAGTCCAGCACAGGGGACAAGAGGGGGCATTTTAGTGGCTTGGAGAGATGGAGTTTTCACCCACAGCATTCATGTGAGCAGGGAGTTCTCGGTCTATATTCAACTGCAGGAGGCTTCAGGCCCACTATGGTGGTTCACAGGGGTTTACGGGCCACATCAAGATAATCTTAAACAGGCTTTTCTACAAGAGTTAAGTGAGGTCAGGGCAGGCTGTGATGGGCCTTGGATCTTGGCAGGTGATTTTAATCAGATTTCCAGGTCTGAGGACAAGAACAACTCCTGTATCAACAGGGCCCTGTTGAGAAGATTCAGAAGATGGATAGATGAATTGGAGCTGAAAGAAATTCCTTTGATAGGAAGAAGATACACCTGGTCTAACCAGAGACAGGCCCCCACTCTTGTTAAATTAGATCATGTCTTCTGCACTTCGAGCTGGGAAGGGTTGTTCCCAGCTTCTACTTTATTCAGCAAGGCCTCAGAAGATTCTGTTCATTGCCCTTTGATTTTAAAGCTGCGTGAAGAAGAAGGTACGGGGAAAAGGAGATCTCATTTCGAGAGTTTCTGGACCAAAATGCCAGCCTTTCGTGAGTTGGTGGCAGATTCCTGGAACCAACCACTTCAAATTTGTGGTCATCTGGAGAGGATCTCTCTGAAGCTCAAGAGGCTAACCAGAGCCCTGCAGTCTTGGGGGCACAAAACAGTGGGCAACATTAAAATTCAACTGGGTTTAGCAAGAGAGATTTTACACAGGCTGGAAATGGCTCAAGACAGCAGGGTGTTATCCCTAGATGAGTTATGGCTGTTAAGAAAACTCAAGCAACAGTGCCTGGTCCTTGCTTCCCTGGAGAGAACTGTTGCAAGACTCAGATCTCGAGTTCAGTATCTGAAAGATGGAGATGCCAACACTTCCTTCTTCCATATGCAGGCCTGCAGCCGCAGGAAAAGAAATCATATATGTAGCTTACAAGATGGGGAGAGAGTGGTCACATCTCATGAGCAAAAACAGGAGGTGCTGCATGTTTTTTACTCTAATCTGTTGGGGTGTGCCCCCAGAGAAGGCTAACTCTGAAGCTAGAAGAATGTCACAGAGCTCCTATTGATTGTCTGCTCTTGAGCTACCTTTTACAGAAGAGGAAGTTTGGGATGCTATTGCCAGTCTTCCTTCAGATAAAGCGCCTGGGCCAGATGGCTACACAGGGAGATTCTACAAAACTTGCTGGTCTATAATTAAGGCAGATTTGATGGCTGCCCTTGCTGCCCTTCACCGTGGTAATTCACAAAAGTTTGGGCCTCTAAACACAACATATATTACTTTGATCCCCAAGAAGGCAGACCCCATATCTGCTGGTGATTACAGGCCCATCAGCCTCATTCACAGCTTTGCTAAGCTGTCCACAAAGGTCCTTGCCAATAGGCTTGCTCCTCTCCTCAACAAGTTGGTTGAGGCTAATCAGAGTGCTTTTATTAGGGGCAGATCTATTCATGACAATTATATGTTGGTCCAGCATTCAATTAAGTCCTTGCACAGGAGAAAAGTGGCCAGCCTTTTTCTGAAACTGGACTTAACAAAGGCATTTGATTCTGTTTCCTGGGCATTCCTTCTTGAGGTTTTATCCTACCTTGGTTTTGGTAATAGGTGGAGGAATCTTATTTCCAATTTGCTGGCTACTTCCTCGACTCAAATATTATTAAATGGATTTCCTGGGGAGCTGATTAGACATCGCAGAGGTTTGAGGCAAGGGGATCCCCTCTCCCCAATGCTCTTTGTCCTGGTGATGGATGTGCTCAGCAGCCTTTTCAGAGTGGCAGAAGAAAAACAATTGTTGTCTAGTCTGGAAGGTGCCATTGTGAAGTCCAGATTATCTCTATATGCAGATGATGTAGTCTTGTTTGTCAAGCCCAGGGTGGAAGAGCTAAACTGTGTCAAACTCATTCTTGACTGTTTTGGAGAAGCTTCTCGCCTAGTAACTAATTTGCACAAGAGTTGTGCCATCCCAATAAGATGTGAGGATGATTTACTGCAGGAAGGGTGTAACATTCTGCAGTGCACCCCTTCTTCCTTCCCTTGCACTTACTTGGGGCTGCCTATCTCAGATAAGAAGCTTAGCAGGAATATTTTGATGTCTTGGGTTGACAAGATTGCGGATAGGCTACCAATTTGGAAAGCTAGGCTCCTCAACCTTGCTGGTAGGACAGCCCTTGTGCGCTTTGTTCTCTCAGCCATCCCTGTTTATCTATTCCTTGCAATGAATGTCCCTAAGTGGGTGATTCACAAAATTGATAAAATCAGAAAAGGATTTGTGTGGAGAGGGAGAAAAGAGGTGAATGGAGGCAGCTGCCTTGTGGCCTGGGATTCAGTCACAAGACCTTTGAAGTATGGTGGGCTTGGGATCCCTAATTTACAACACATGTGTTGGGCCCTTCAAGCCAAATGGCTTTGGCTTCAAAAAACAGATCGGGACAGGCCTTGGCATGGCTTGTCCATCCCCATTCAGCAGCATGTTAAAGACCTTTTTGCAGCATCTCTGATTTCTCATGTGGGAAATGGCTCTAATACCTTGTTCTGGACAGATAAGTGGCTTAATGGATGCTCCATCAGAGATATTGCTTCAGAAGTGGTGTCCAAGGTGGCTAAGCGAGCTCTTACCTCTATGACAGTGGATCAGGCTCTTGAAAACAGGCAAGGGATTGCACATATCAACCCCCCATTTCCTTGATTGGAATTCAGCAATATCTTTTCTTATGGGATACTTTAGGAGATGTGCAGCTTTCTCAGGAGGAAGACCACCATGTTTGGAGACATGAGGCATCAGGGTTGTTCTCATCTAAATCCTGCTGCAAAGTCCTTTTATTAGGTTCTACGGTCTTTGAGCCTTGGAAGAGATTGTGGAAGACCTGGGCTCCTCCTAAATGCAAGTTTTTCCTTTGGTTGGCAATAAGGAACAAATGTTGGACAGCTGACAGATTACAGTTGAGGGGAATGCCACACCCAGATGTTTGCCCAATGTGTGATCAAGCCCAAGAGACAATTCAGCACCTCCTTACTGCGTGCATTTTTGCCCGGCAATTTTGGCATACAATTCTTGCTGCTATTGGCTTGGGGCATCTCACTCCGACTGCTGATGAGGAGAACTTTGCAGACTGGTGGGGAAAGGTGAGCCTTAGGGTTATCAAGACCAGGAAAAAAGGACTTAACTCTCTGATCATCCTGGGGGCTTGGTGCCTATGGCTCCAGAGAAACAGAGCAGTGTTTCATGGGGAGTCTCCTTCCTTGCCCAGGATTTTTAGGTGTTTCTCAGATGAGTGCGTTTGCTGGGTTTTAGCAGGAGCTAAGGAGATCGGTAGTATGGGCTTAGTTGCTGCCCTGGGCGAGGTCGGGTCTAGTTTCAGTGCTACTATGTAATTCCCTTCGGGATAATGTGGGTCTTTGGGAGATTTGCTCTGCAACATCTCCTCTTTTGTAATTGTTTCCTTTCCTCTTTAATATATAAGATGCGCAGTTCTCCTGCGCGTTCTCAAAAAAAAAAAAAAAAATTACAAGGGGCTAACCCTAAAATCCTAAACGGGTACTCTAACAGAAATGATAAGGCAACAATAGTGACCAACATCATGCTCTCGTGCATGAGTTTTCAGCAAAAAAACAATCATTTAGATTGCACTGGGTGTTAAATGTGTATGCAACAAGCTACATATTAGTATTTATAGGCATGTCTTTTCTGGATTGTTCACTCCTATCATTTTATTTGTCTGTTTGTTATTTTTCCTTGTAATCAGGTGATTATATGTGCTTTATGCTGAACCATGGATATAACATCGAGATGCTATTAAGTGTATAATCAATTCACCATCCTTGTACATCCTAACCTGCTCCCTGATACATCTTGCAGGTCTCTCAAATAATGCTACAGCAAAGGACTTCATGGAGATAGGCTCAATAGTGTGCTTCTGTGCTGTGCATAGCCATGGTTTTAAGATGCTTTTTTCATTATCGGCGGTTCTTCGGCATACACCTTGTCCACCTGTTGGATTCACTATTCTAAAGGCTGGTTTGAACAAGTCAGTTCTACTGTCAGTTTATAGCTCGCAAAATTCGCGAGACGGTGAAGACCACCGTAATTTACATGGTACAACCTCATTGTTATTAACTTTTTGGATTTTTTTTTGATGAATCAATGCATGTAATAAAAGGTTTAAGCCCTCAACAGGACACCTGGGGCACACTCACCAAGATCATATACACAAACACAGTAGTATGTGCTGCTGAATTGCTTACAGATTTTCTGGTTTTCTCCTCTATTTATACACAGCCGAGAGCTACAGAAATGGTTGTGATACCCTCCTAGTTAATGAAGAAAATTACTACCATAATCAGCCTTGCTATTTTCCTTAACTACCAGCTTAAATCCTGCCAACACTAATGATTGAACTTGGATAATAAACTGTACACACAAGATTATTTGCTAACGTGTAATATGTTGGAAAAAAGTTCCACAAATATTATCCTTCAGCTATTAATTGTGAAATGGATGGTGAAATTCTTCCCTGTGGTTCTAAATTTAATAGTATGATAGTATGTGGGTGCATTATACTCTGTTCTCTTATTCTTAATGCAATGATTAATCTGTGTGCATATGGTGTGTGTTTTTGTGTGCGTTATACTCTTGAGTTCTCTTCTTAATGCAATGATACTGTAGAAGAAGTGAAGAATGGATTGAATCACCACACACACATTGAGGGTGGGGAGCCTGTTATATATAGCCAATAGGCATGCATGGAAGGTACATGTAAGGAAGGCTATTCCCTGTACAAGGAAACAGTCCTAGGCTATAGATAGAAGGTAATCCTAGTCTACACAAGGCAGCTAGCCAATCTAGGGGATTACAATCAATTGCTAATCAGGCTCTGATTGATCCTGATAGATACATATCCTAATACCCGCCCGCAGTCTGAGCGGGAGGATCACGGACGCAAAGACTGTTCCGAAATTCAGTGAAGAGCTGTACGGGCAGTCCCTTGGTCATGATGTCGGCGAACTGGTGTGTAGACGGAACATGAAGAACACGAAACTGCCCCAAAGCTACCTTCTCACGGACGAAGTGGATGTCGATTTCGATGTGCTTCGTGCGGCGGTGATGGACTGGGTTGGCTGCCATGTACACAGCGCTCACATTGTCACAATAGACCACGGTCGCACGCGGGATGAAGATGTGCAGCTCATGTAGAAGCTGACGCAGCCAGCAGCACTCAGCAACAGCATGGGCCGCAGCACGGTACTCTGCTTCGGCGCTGGAGCGAGAGACAGTCGTCTGACGCTTGGACGACCATGACACCAGATTGTCGCCGAGGTAGACGTAGAAGCCGGAGGTGGAGCGATGTGTGTCGGGGCAGCCGGCCCAGTCGGCATCGGAGTAGGCTGTGAGCTGATCAACGGCGCCAGGTCCCAAGTGCAGACCTGCTGACAGGGAGCCCTTGACATAGCGCATGATGCGCTTGATTAGCGCAAGATGCGGCTCGCGAGGGTCGTGCATGAAGAGGCAGACTTGCTGGACAGCATAGGCCAGGTCCGGCCTGGTCAGAGTGAGGTACTGGAGAGCACCAGCGAGGCTCCGGTACTCCGAGGGGTTGGCGACTGGAGCGCCCTCGGAGGCAGACAACTTGGTCCGGGCATCCACCGGAGTAGCTGTCGGGTGACATTCAGACATGCCAGCGCGCTGGAGAAGATCAACAGCGTACTGCCGCTGGGAGAGGAACAGCCCACTGCTGTCTCGTGTCATCGAGATGCCGAGGAAGTGGTGAAGATCCCCGAGGTCCGTCATGGCAAATTCCGACGATAGGCGGGAGGTGACGTGCTGGAGAAGAGCCGGCGATGATGCAGTGATGATGATGTCGTCGACGTAGAGGAGGAGGTAGGCCATGGCGTCTCCATTCTTGTAGATGAACAAGGAGGCATCCGTTTTGGAGGTGGTGAAGCCAATACTGCGAATGAAGCTGGAGAAGCGCTGATTCCAAGCGCGCGGTGCCTGCTTAAGCCCATACAGGGACTTCTGCAACAGACAGACAGAGTTAGGTGCAGTGGGGTCGACGAATCCTTTCGGCTGCTCGCAGTAGACAGTCTCCTCGAGGTTGCCGTGGAGGAAGGCATTCTTCACGTCGAGCTGCCGGATGGGCCAGTCTCGGGACGCAGCAATGCTGAGGACGGTGCAGATCGTGGCCGGCTTGACGACCGGGCTGAATGTTTCGTCGTAGTCGACGCCTTCCTCCTGGGAGAAGCCACGAACGACCCAGCGTGCCTTGTGCCGGGCGAGGGAGCCGTCGGAGTGGAGCTTGTGTTTGAACAGCCACTTGCCAGTGACAATGTTCGCACCAGGCGGCCGGGGTATGAGGCGCCAAGTGCCGTTGTCGATCAATGCCTTGTACTCGTCCGCCATCGCAGCACGCCAATTTGGATCGGCCAGGGCATTGCGATAGTTCGCCGGAATTGGCGAGGCGACGGAGGCGGAGAAGCCGAAGTGCTGGACTGTGCGAAGGGAGCCGGTCTGTGAGCGTGTCACAGGCCGGTTCGCTGCAGTAGAGAGGAGCCGAGCAGCTGGAGCCGCTGGTGGCGAGGTTGGTGCAGCCGCTGCTGGCGCTGAAGGTGCAGCAGCCACAGGAGCCACCTCCGCGGTGACCGTTGCTGCTGGGGGCTGGGCGCGGCGGGTGTAGGTGTTGCCGAAGCGCTGACCATCAGTCGGGGGAGCCACCGGCTGCCCCACTTGGGGCCCATGAGCGCCCAGTTGTGGCCCGCCCGCAGGGTGAACCCGGGGGCCGAGCTGAAGTATGGCCGGGTCCAGGAACACCTGGAGATCATCCTCGCTGCTAGCAGCGAGCGATGGATGGGTGTTTGCAGGAGCCGTCGAGGAGGTGAGGTCCTGCATCAGAAAATCAAGTGACGACGGCATGGAGGCCGCCGATGGTGCAGCCGAGAATGGGAACACGGACTCATCAAAAATAACATGGCGCGAGATAGTGATGCGGCGAGTGGACATGTCAAGGCAGCGATAGCCCTTGTGAGAGGATGGGTATCCGAGGAAGACACAAGGAGTGGATCGAGGGGCGAGTTTGTGAGGGGAGGTGGCAGTGAGGTTCGGATAGCAGAGGCATCCGAAGATGCGAAGGGAAGCGTAATCAGGGAGTATGCTATGAAGAGATTGCGCACAAGTGCAGGTGCAACAAGAACATTGTTAAGACGATAGGTAGAGGTGGGGGAGGATAGTGTAGATGTGCCACGACAGGTGATGGGTATGGTGGTGCCATTTCCAACGGTGATGCCGAATGACGGAGGGGGGAGATGGGACAGGAGTATACCCGCCGAAGATGACATGTGAGCTGTGGCGCTAGTGTCGAGGACCCAAGGACAGGACCCCTGGAGGGACATCTGATTCAGTGCGGCTATGAGGCCAGCCTGATCCCAACCGCCCTGCGCTGCCATTGGTGGAGTAGGGTTGTCGGAGGACTAAGCAGGGGTGAGCGCAGTGTGCGCCTGAGCCTGAGTGAAGGGGCCGAGGATGCCAGGACTGCGCCAGGCAGGGGTTGGCGCCGGCGGGCGCCAGGGCTGCTGATGAACCCCGGCGGTCCAAGGGGGTAGTAGTACCAGGGGGCGGCTGGGAACCTGGGACCGCCGCCGGAGTGAGGTCCGCCCTTGCCCTTCTTCTTCCAGCGGCCGCCGCCACCACCTGGGTTGCCGCCGCTGCTGGAGCCACTGCCGTGACCGCCCTGTCTACTCACAGTGGAGCCGCCGCCGTTGGTGGTGGGGGTGGTGCGGCAGTTGGTGCCGCACAATGCGTGGAGTGCCGTCTGGGCCGCAACCGTGCCTTCATTGGCGAGGCGGAGTTCCTTCAGCACGAGCTTCTCGCGAGTGGTGGCGAAGTCCGGCAGCGGGTGGGAGTCGGCAATGTTGTCGGCGGTGCTGGCGAAACGTGGGTTGAGGCCGCGGAGGAGGTTGAGGACGAGCTCCGCGTCGGTGATGGTGCGGCCGACATCACGGAGCGCGTCGGCGGTGGCCTTCATACGCTGGGCATAGTCATTGATGGAGGAGTCGCCCTGAGTCATCGAGTGAAACTCGTGGCTTAGGAAGATGGCGCGTGGAGCCTTGTTGGCCTCGAAGAGGCGCTTGATGGCGACCCAGAGCTCGCGCGCAGTCTGGTTTGGAGCCGCGGCGAGGCCGATGACGTCGGGCCCAGCCGAGCCGAGAAGCCAGCTGCGGACGCAGGCATCGGCGATGCCCCAAGAAGGATCGGTGGGACGGGCGTCCTGCAGTCCGTCGATATGCGAGAGAAGAGCGAATTTGCCACAGAGAGAGGTGAAGAATGGTTCCCACTGGTTGAAGTTGGGTTTTGCCAGTTCAAGGGTCACCGGGATGTGGTTCTTGACATTGATCGTCGCATAGAGGGCGACAAGCACGGCGGGGGCAGGAATGGTGGCGTCGGTCATGGCGACCAGGGGGGAGAAGGTGCAGCGCAGCAGGGAGGAGTGGGCGCTGCGCACAGCAGGGAGATGGGCGCAGGATCTAGAGAGCTGATACCATGTAGAAGAAGGGAAGAATGGATTGAATCACCACACACCCATTGAGGGTGGGGAGCCTGTTATATATAGCCAATAGGCATGCATGGAAGGTACATTGTAAGGAAGGCTATTCCCTGTACAGGAAACAATCCTAGGCTATAGATAGAAGGTAATCCTAGTCTATACAAGGCAGCTAGCCAATCTAGGGGATTACAATCAATTGCTAATCAGGCTCTGATTGATCCTGATAGATACATATCCTAATAGATACACACAGCTCTCCTGCGTATTCGAGAAAAAATAGTATATCTCTAGGTGGCTTGAATGTGTTCTATAAATGTAGATTGTTTGCCTCTGCCACTGGTTCTATTGCCAATCACATATCAGAGTAGTCTTGGACTTCTGGCACTTTAGAACTCTTTTGTGCATTCACATTATAATATCATTTAGTTGGATTTGCATTAGTATAGTTCTTATTTTGTTAACTATATTGGCATAGTAGAGGAACTATACTTTTCAGCAAGTGTTATTTGAAAATTTGGAAGATGTTTATGTTTCAGTTCCATTTTGGTATTATTTGTTCTAAAATCAAGAAACTTCAACCTATTTTCTTGCTACAATTGTATTTTTCCATAGCTTCTTTTATCAAGCACTATATCCAAGCAGGACGCACGTGCGTGAACCTATGGTGTCTGCCTTTTAACTTCCTGTTATTGTGGTCTGATAACATGCAGATTTTGATACTAGGAAAGTAGGTGCCATCTTTAGAAAACCTATGACATGTTATTTACTTTTTCTTCTGTTTTGCAGAGAAAAAAATTGCATCATATCTGAGTAAAATTGGTCAGAAATTTCTCTTAGTGTACCGCTCATATGGAACTTATGTGGCTTTTCTCACAATACTTTTGACTCTATACTTGGTGACCCCTAATTATATATCATTTGGTTACCTATTTTTCCTTCTATTTTGGATTATTGGAAGGCAGCTTGTGGAGAAAACAAAAAGGCGACTGTGGTTTCCTCTAAAAGTATATGCTACGGTTGTTTTTATTTTTACCTACAGCCTGAGTGTTTCACCGATCTTTGCAGAATCAGTCTCAAAGTTCCTTAAACTATACCCTGATCTGGGATTTGACCCTGAAGCTTCTTTGCTGGAAAATGTTTGGCAATCATTGGCCATTCTAGTCGTAATGCAACTTTACAGTTATGAACGAAGACAAAACAGTGACAAGAACTTGGTGTATCTGATGCTTCAGAATCTGGACTTCTGGGGTTCCTAAGAAGGTTCTAATTTGGCACAGCGACAAGATATTATCAGTTTGTGTGTTTTATGCTTGCTTATCATCAATCAGTTTATCTGGCCTAATTTACCTGTTAGGGCTTATTGTGTTTTTCTACTTACCAAAAGTTTCTCGAATTCCTTCCAAGGTTTACCTTGTCTACACTGGTTTACTTGCTGCATCTGAATATCTATTTCAAATGGTGTGCAAACCTGCACAGATGTGTCCTCATCAGCACTTCTACGGTTTGTCTGTGTTTCTTGGCCTGAAATACTATGATTCTGGGTTTTGGGGTATCGAATACAGGCTTAGGGGAAAAGTTTTAGTGATTGTGGCCTGTACCATTCAGTATAATGTTTTCCATTGGCTAGATTTGATGCCAACATCTCTAGTACATAAGGGTAAATGGGAAGAGCCCTGTCAACTTTTTATCTCTTCCAACCCACCTTATAGTCCTGTCAGAAGCAACGAAGAAAGTCATTCATCTAATAGGTTTACTTCATTGTTTTCTAAAGTTCAAGGTCTTATAGGTAGTAGTTCAAATTCAAGCTCATCAGTGGGTCCAGGCAGCATTCACCAGAAATTAGAGTATGTTGATAATGCCATCGAAGGCTCAGATGAGGACAAAAGACACTCATTTGCAAAGATTTGGGGATTGTCAAAAGAAAGCCACAAATGGGACAAGAAAAGGGTTATTTTTCTGAGAAGAGAAAGATTCGAAACCCAGAAGACAACATTCAAATGTTACATGAAATTCTGGATAGAAAATCTTTTCAAACTGCGAGGTCTGGAAATTAACATGATTGTGTTACTATTGGCAAGCTTTACACTGTTGAATGTTGTATCGATCTTCTATATCATGTGCCTTGTCATTTGCATTCTTATGAACAGAGATCTAATCCAGAAATTGTGGCCCCTTTTTGTGTTTCTGTTTGCTTCTGTCTTAATACTTGAATATGTTGCTCTTTGGAATGATGAGATAACCTGGTATCATGGTACCAATGACATTGAAGTCCATTGCCGTGAGTGCTGGAAGAATTCAAGGATTTTTTTTGACTACTGCTCAAAATGCTGGCTTGGTATGTCATTGAGTCTTTCCTTGCTGTAACTCGATGCTATTAAATGTTGTTTTATAGTTCGGTACATCAGAATATTTACCAACTATTTCTCCATGAACATGATCCAGGGATAATTGCTGATGATCCTCGAATGCTGATTAGCTACTATGTTGTGTTTATATTTTCCTCTTTTAAGCTTCGGTCTGATCACTTTTCGAGCTTCTCAGACTCGGACACATATCGGCAGATGATGTCCCAAAGGAAAATGCAGTAGTATGGAGGGACCTCTCACTGGAAACAAAAAGCTTTTGGACATTCCTTGACTATGTGCGGCTTTATGCCTATTGCCATTTATTGGACATAGTTTTGGCACTAATTGCAATTACCGGTACTCTAGAGTATGATGTTCTGCACCTTGGTTATCTCGGATTTGCTCTGGTTTTCTTTAGAATGAGACTTGAAATCTTGAAGAAGAAGAATAGGATTTTCAAGTTTCTACGGATGTATAATTTTGGTCTCATTGTTTTGTCACTTGCTTATCAATCTCCTTATGTTGGGCAATTTAGCTCTGGCAAGTGCGATCAAATTGACTACCTATATGAGATAATTGGATTATACAAATATGACTATGGGTTTAAGATAACATCACGGTCAGCTTTTGTTGAGATAGTAATCTTCCTATTGGTATCTGTTCAATCATACATCTTTAGCTCTAGTGAGTTCGATTATGTGTCAAGATATCTTGAAGCAGAGCAAATTGGTGCCATGGTCCGTGAGCAGGAAAAAAAAGCTTTAAAGAAAACTGAGCAGCTGCATCATCTTCGCAGGTCTGAGGAGCATAAACGTCAGCGGAATATGCAGGTGGAGAGGATGAAGTCTGAGATGTACAATTTGCAAAGTCAACTTAACAGAATGAACTCTTTCTCACCAATAAATGATACATCTCACAATGAAGGCTTGAGGCACAGGAGGAATGTGAAACATAATAGTGATGCTAATACCTCGCATGAAGATATGATATTGTCTCACAAACAAAACAAGATAAGATTGGAAGCACAGAGTCACCACAGTCGTTTGATTTTTCTGTAACAGATACACAGCATAACATGGCAGATTTGATATTCCAGGGTTCATCTGATACTATGAGATCACCGATCAGGGGAAGAAGTGAAGAACATGTGCTCACTGATAACATTAGAAAATATTCCCTTGGTTTGACACCTGAGATCACTGAGGTTGAGAGTGATGACAAAGTTAATTGTAATTTATCTAGAGGGGAGAAGGCAAGGGGACAATATAAGGAAAACCCACTAAAATCAGCTGTACAATTGATTGGTGATGGTGTTTTCTCAAGTTCAGTCATTTGGGAACCAGGCAGTCACAAATATTGTTAGCTTCTTGAACATTGATCCAGATGAGCCACACTCCAATGAGCATCATGCAGAAAGTGACATCTATGATGTTGTTGAAAGTCAGAGGAAACACAATGGGCAGCTTCCAAGAACACATTCAGTTCCAGATACCACAGGGACTAAAGCGAAATCAAGCATGCCAATTGGTGTGATTTTTCAGTATATATGGTATCAGATGCGAAGTAATTATGATTATGTTTGCTATTGCTGTTTTATTCTGGTTTTCATGTGGAATTTTAGTTTGTTATCCATGGCCTACCTTGGGGCACTTTTCTTATATGCTCTTTGTGTGAACTATGGCCCAAGTTACTTGTTTTGGTCATCATTCTGATCTACACCGAGGTCA
>JAOPSE010001393.1:0-144768 GCA_029449295.1 Zea luxurians | reverse complement strand
GCGAACAACCTGGCCGAAATCTGATTGGAGTTGCGCATGCATGTCATCAGTTTGGGCTCTTTGCCGACGAGCGATGCGCGTGGCGTGACGTCGACAAGGGGCTGCGAGCATGGCACAGTTTATTACACGATTTATAGGTGCAGTCATTTAATCGAACACGGCAAGCGCAGGGCGGCTAGTAGCTCACCGAGGTTGATGTTCGCTGCACAGGTTGACGACTAGCGGAGCTCGGCGCCGACGTGCTGGGAAACGATGGCATCCGGGGCCGCGCAAATCGATGGGATTGCTGCATTTTTGGAGCAGGGAGCAGGGGAAACAGGGAGCTCGGCTGGGGGATTTTCCGGGCGCCCTGGCTGGGAGCAGGGAGGAGCAAGACGTCGGCTGCTGCTGCTCAAGGGAGATTCGAGCAGGGGAGAGGAAGGGAGAGGGGCGCTGCCTCCATGGGGAAGAAGGGGGCGACCATAGGGCACCATGGGAAAAGGGAGATGGAGCAGGCCATCTGCTCGAGCTCGGACCTTGAGAAAATGTCCTGCGCGTTATGGAGCCATGGGAGGGGTCGCTGGGCAGAGAATGGGGACCCACGCCCATGGAGAGCAGGAGGCGAGGGTGCCATGGGAGGGGCGAGCTGGGCGCTGGCCGGGAGGTGCGACGCCCGGGAGGAGAGGAGGCGCCATGGGAGGAAGAAGCTCCCTGCACGCTCCTGCTGCCGTGAGCCAGGAGGAAGAAGGCAGGGAAAAAATGGCTTGTGGCGGCTAGGAAAAGAATAGGGGTGGGAGTGAAAGATTTACAAGTGAGCACCCCTATTTATAGAAGTAGCCCTAGGGTTAGGGTTCCCAAGTGGGCCAAATGGGCTGGGTTTTAAATGGGCTTAGCCCAAAACGTGTAATTCGGGCTGCGCTAAATATTTTCCGGCAAAAATTGTGCGGATTTCGTCGGTACGCAAAACAGAGTGAACGAGAGTTCGGACGATCGGGCGAATGAGCGATTAATTTCAGCCGAGAGTCTGATTTGAACTTTGCTCGGAAATAATTTCCCTATGCGTGATTCGAAAATAAAATGCCTCGGGATACGACCAGCTTCGGATTTTTAGCCGGAGAAATCGAATCGTGACAATTTCAACTCGCTGTGGATACGGGGTTTTGAATTTGGCTCGGACAGGAGATATTTGGCCGAGTCTGATAAAACTGATTTGATGACGACATATTGAGCATTCCGTTTGATAGTACGGAGTCGGATTAAAATAGCCAGACATCGATCGGGGTCCGAGGAATTAGACTCGAGCTCAAATCAGATGATAGTCGTCGAGAGTTTGATTTAAAGAGCTTCCGATGAGATTTAAAATTCGATAATGATCTTCGAGTCTGCATGAGTTCCGAGAATTAAAAGTTTTAACACGCTCCGAATTGGCTGTTTCTCGCGATCGATTAACTCTGAATTCGGTGAACCTCCGAGAGAAAGCCTGATAAACAGAGATAGGCACGATCGAGAAATAGGAATTTTCACTGAGCATCCGAGATTAGGATTAATCTCCCGACGTAACACGAAACTGACACATGGGATGTCACAGCCTTCCCCCCTTAAACAGAATCTCGTCCCGAGATTCGAATGAGGGCCTTCAAGGGTGGAGAAGCATGTAACTCCCAGGCTGGAGATAGATGCAAATTTATGAGATGTCATCAGATGGATATGGAAGATAGATTTGGACAGAATATCACGACATATCGAGACAAAATGCAGCGACACTTGGAGAGAATGTTCACAAGATACAGCACATCAGTATAGTCCCGTAATGGATCACGACTATTAACCGCGATACCAGCGCGTGCCGAGTAGCTCAACCATGTGTGCACCATAGTAGGCTCTCGGTTTCGTCACGGCACCATCGGTCGTTAGTCATAACACCATTACCAAACGTAACCAATGAGAATTCCACATAGCATAAATAGATGGAGCCCATGAGAGTATGGCTCAGAAAATGTGATCAGAGTTGAAGCAGAGATTGCTGGCAAAAAGAGCATCACATGAGAATTTTCATTTAACTGAAAGAACCATTTTATGATCAGCATGGAGATTATCAGATCAGATATTAGCACGAGATTTGATATGAGGATGAACCGACCATGACATCAAAATAGATTGTTGAGCTGTTAGAGACATGAGAGAACTAAGGTCAACAACATAATCCATTGAACCAAATGGATCCACTGCTTAGAGATAAAATTGATAAAACAACGTCATGATCCCCAGAGAAGGGGGTAGGAGAATGATCAGAAATGAGGGATTTAGGCGAGATCAACATCCGATACTTGAGAACAGGTTATAGCAGATAACCAGATAATGGGGCAGGATCATTAAGGATCCAGGGATTCGGATGATAAAGCCACAACATGATTCACAAGGGAAGAGATCACAGATCCATGCGAAAGGAGAGGTAGGCAACAGGATCGACTAGGATGATCAATAGAAGTTTCGGGACAAGGATTTATGGAAGGAAACTTGGCTTGGTCATGGTTTGCGCAACTAGACACCAAACGATGTGGGGTCTACAAGTTTCGGTTTGGCTAGCGGTTAAGCTATGGGGGTCTACAAGTTGTGCAGATGTAATTTCATGGGTAAAACACACAAAGGTTAGAAAACACTAGCACAAGCAAGATTTTTTTAAGAGGTTTCACTTGCTAACCACTAGGCTGGTTAGAGTGGGGGGGTCTTTTATAGGCAAAACAGGCAACAATTTTTATTGGTTAGAGGCAAAATGTATTAAATAGTTACTGTACCTCCTAGACAGCATGGCAAGGAGAACACATAACACAACCTAATCAAGACTATCATAACAACACGGGACAAGGCACTTCTTACCGCTCCTAACATAGCAGTACATCACATTATTCACAAGTTATTATTACTGGAATGAAGGTGAGAGAAGCATGTTGGTGCACAAGAGACAATGATGCGACAATCATGATGTATGCTCATTCTAGTCGTCTTCTCAGACCAAACTAATTTTTCGGGTGCTTATACAGCATCCTTATTAATAGTAGTAGTAGCCTTTATGGCCTAAATAACTAGCCACCTAGCTACCCATCTATTCCTAGGGCTTCACGTCCTAGGTCTATCCTTATCGTCCTGACTTCTATCCAACTTGGTTTCTATGCAAGTTTTACTTTTGAAAAGGTTGGTAATCATGACTTACTGACTTCTCTGTAATGGTATTCGCTCCGATACCAGCTGTGGCGGAACCGCCCGAATTATTCCAGCTTAAGTGCCCAAGTCGCACCCTTAAGGGCAGCAACACACTTAAACAGGAATAACCCGTCAGTCCCTCGGATCTAGTCCGATAAAGCCACTTATCCAGGATCGAATACCACTAACTCACACGAAGGTGAGGCACAGAGAAATACAATAAAACATAATACCACAGATTTAATAAATATCATTAGTGATCACATTATCGGAGTTTCAGAAATAATAACCATAAATTTTAATGCAGCGGAAATAACTAACGGAAAAAAACCGAGTAACATGGCGAAGCCTGGCCACGCTACTCCTCCTGGTCCTCTCCTGCGGAAGCAGTAACCCACTCGACCATCTATCCCGGTGGCAGGGATGGAGGCCAAGTCACACCAGCAACAAATCATCCTAAGGAGTACCTGCAAAAATTGTGCCACAAGCAAGGCTGAGTATACTAATACTCAGCTAGACTTACCCGGTGTGAGGAGTCTACTCCTCTACCTCTAGACATGCAGCTGTTTGGCTGTGGGGTTTGGTTGCCAAAAGCACTAGCTGAGTCTAAAAATCAAGTTTTAGCTTTTCAAGCTTTAGTATGATCCTTTTAACTAGATGTGTACCTAGCTAGTACATGGTATCAAACATTTTATCAATCCACATCTTTTGCCAGTCACCTCATTTCCACTTATTACTCAATGCAGTACAATGGATCAAGCAGTCTCATTAGCTGCGAGAAGCAGACGATTCGAATCGAGTTTTTATCCTTGCAAGGTAAACCTAAACACACGATATGTAGGGGCACTCCGTCCCCACACATATCAACCGTCCCCATCGATTCCCTGGCAACAGATCAGGGCTCACCGCCTTGGCGTACAATGCCTCACTGACCCCGACTGCCGTCGTGCAGTGACCGCACTTGTACCCACCATAACCGGAATGGGAGACCTCGTCTCAGGTCGCGTGAGGGATATGTCTGCGGGCAGGTTCACTCAGGTACTAGGCTTACCGATTTACCATATTTCTCGGTATGTGTTTAGTACGTTCAAACGCTTGACACAGGTATCCGCACATTAATCCTTATTCCAATTTCATCTCGTAGACCACGCATCCCCATGGATCCGTGTCCACAGACCAACCATCAATATGATATGAAAGTGGGTACAACCAATTCCTGACCTCGCGCGAGTGCTAGAAAAATCACTCGACTTCTACCGAGATCCCTAATTAGCAAAGCAGCTACTCGACCTAGCATACTAGTATCCATCTCAAAAGGAATCCTGAGTTCATGCAACTAGGGTTTCAGTCAACTCCTACACTTAAGTGCACAGTACAAGCCTACAAACATTAAGTGTAGTAAAATATCATATATAAACGGTTATGCATAAAACCGGGGCTTGCCTTTAATTTTTAACACTTAGATAGTGTTTGCTGGGGGAGGTACTCGCTTGGCGAGCATCCACTGGTTAAGTCCATCCTTCCTTGGGTCGTCCACCGACTGCGTCTTGTGGTTGGCACCACATCACTGGCTCGATCATCATCTCTCGGTCCTATATGAGGTGCAAGATGCATATGTATGAATATAATGAAATAGCACAAGATATTTTAAGTACCTACTAGCGAATTAAACACCAAGTAGCGAGACATCCCAAGCAACCACACACATTAGCGTTAGCTAACTACCTATCATCGAGCGGCACAACGTTAACACCACTAAAAGACGACAAACATTTCGTATACTTACGCAACACACATACGACCCCATATGTACAAGCGTTTATTTAATTTGCTACGGCTTTTCATTAGTTCTTCTATTTATCACACAAAAGCATCCAACACAAGTTTAACCGATGACATAGGCATCAATGGCTATGGGAATTCTATGTCACAATCAACTAAAGAAGAAACATATAAAACAAGACACACATATCATCTCTAGCTTAAACATGACAAGTCTACATTACTTAAGAGCAAACCAAATATTTTTAGCGACAAGGGTGAACTAAACAATCAAAAGCGCACTAGCAGAATTTTTGGACAGCAATACAGCAGTCACTTGTTTCAGTCATAATTTTTCAAATATTAATTCCAAAATATTAAACTAGGACTTTCTGGAAAGCTTAAAAAGTGCTTTACAACTTTGGTATTGTCATCACAACATGATTCAGCACTTAGCAAGGTCAAAACATGCTAATACAACATGCGCTGTCCAGATTTGGACAGATTCAGACTTATGACTTTAAAAATTCATAACTGAAGATTCCAGGCATCCAACAAGGTGATCCTAGACTTTCTGGAAAGGTAATAAAATTTTCTACATATCATTTATAAACATTTCAAGGTGATTCAATGTTTAACTAAGCGTAAACATCACTAAAACACCTTGCTGTCCAGAACTGGACAGATTCAGTCTTATATTTGAAACATTCATAACTTAAGCTTCAGACCACCAAAAAGAGTGATCCAAGACTTTTTAGAAAGCTCAGAAAAAGCACTACATATCTTTTATAATCACCAAGAAGTGATTCAATGTTTAACTAAGTCAAACAACACAGTTTTCGAAATCTGTTCTGACAGAGGACAGAAACACAGCGATCAGTTTCGTAAATTTCATAACTCTGAAACCGTCAGGCCTTTAGTTATGAAATTTTAACACAAGCAAGATCGTAAAAGCATCTACAACTTTCTTATAATGACCATGAACAGATTGCAACATTAAATTGAGCAAACAATGCAGTTTCTGAAATCTGTACAGGAATTTGGACAGATTCAGTTACTGAATTTGTAAAATACATAACTCCTAAACTATCAGACCTGTGGCTGTCAAATTTTAACACAAGTAAGATAATAGAGTTGTCTACAACTTTCTTGTGAACACCAATAACTGATTTCAACATTAACTTAATCAACCATTGCAATTTCTGAAATCTGTTCAGAAATTCGACAGATTCAGGTGCTGGACTTGTGAAAAGCACAACTCTTAAACGATCAGTTTGGGCTGTAAAATTTAGTACCAGCAAGATAATAAGGTTATCTACAACTCTTCTATACAACTTTTCTACAGAAAACATAATTTAATTCATCAAACAAACGCACAATGAAAATAGTGTGTGCAGTCCAAAACAGCAATCGTTAACTTTCAGCTTCTCTATAATTCCAGAATTAGTCGTGTTCTAGAGACTTAAATTATTCTACACACTTCACCGTTGATTAGAGTTAAATAGTCAAATTAGGGACCATCAAGTTGACTCATAAATTTTATCCAAGTCATTTTGTGCGCTAGATTACCATACTCAATTAACCACGCGTTCTCCACGAAAATCAACATCGAAGCGCTTTCACCCAATAACTTGCATTTTAACTTAGACCTCCCATGAGCACTACTAAGCTTCATCCACGACAATAATCATGCGCATTCCAGCCTTCAAAAGCAAATCACCGTGACTACGACCTTACCCAAACACATCTATTAATTCGGCTAACTAGCGCAACAACATAGGCCACTATACATCACACACGTCGGCTAGTCTATTATTATCGAAATCCGAGACACAACATGTATATAACAATCACTTAACGCGATCGACTCCTACCTGACATGAGTTGGGTAATGACGTGACTATTTCCCAATTACCATCACACACACACCTTTCGCCATTTTGGATGACCGGCACGACACACAGCTATTATAATACATCTCAAGTTCATTCAACCCATTTTAGACATCGCAACTCTAAAATATGGGTTGGAGCAGATTAATTAGTTTCTCTTCACCCTTTTCTCAACTCAAATTAGTTAATACACCAGTCACCCAAAAATAGCACACTGTTGGGTCTAACATAGATGCATTTACATATGGCGTAAAACTCCATAAGACTTACATTTGCTACTAAAGGACCTAAAGCACTTATGTGTATGTCTTAGCGGATTGTTTTTCAATTTAACAAGGACCGACTTGTGAACACTACTTGCCTCCATAATTATTGGGCTGTGATAACACTCGTATAAGACCTCTAATCGATCAACAAGACATTTATTTATCCGAAGGGGCATGGAATGTGATGATTGACAAAGCGAAGCATCACATTGCCATACAACAAAAATTCATGACAATATCGAGATACTATCCACTAATCGTTTGAAAATTTAAACTTACTTCTCGCCTGCTACTACATCACTCCTTAATCACATAACCATCACGAGCACCCTTCACACGATTATATAATAGCGACCTAAGCGTCATGTCACAATACATACATCTTCTCCCGTTGCGAGTATAACCATATCCCGGCATATACCCGCACACCCCAAATAAATATCTCACGCCACCACTACTATATCCCACCACGGCACACACACACCTTCGTGCACTAATTAAATTCTCGCATCCCTTGTATTACCAGACTTACTTATCACATAAAACAAGGAACGACACATTTGTTTACCAAAACGTGAGAGCGACCTTGCCACTAGCATATACCAAAACATGTTATTACCCACATATAGTCAAACACCAATGTACATCACATCGACTAAAAATATAATTGTACAACTACAAATCGCACATTCGCACACATCAAACAACACATCGCATATATTCCTATCGAAATATAAAAACATTCGAGTTCTTCTCTACTTCTTTTTCTTCTTCATACGCGTCCATTCATACAAATATATTTTCACACACATATAAAACACGAGGCACATCATCAACCGAGTACGTAAATAAAACAAATCGTGAATCACTCAAGGCGAACAACCTGGCCGAAATCTGATTGGAGTTGCGCATGCATGTCATCAGTTTGGGCTCTTTGCCGACGAGCGATGCGCGTGGCGTGATGTCGACAAGGGGCTGCGAGCATGGCACAGTTTATTACACGATTTATAGGTGCAGTCATTTAATCGAACACGGCAAGCGCAGGGCAGCTAGTAGCTCACCGAGGTTGATGTTCGCTGCACAGGTTGACGACTAGCGGAGCTCGGCGCCGACGTGCTGGGAAACGATGGCATCCGGGCCGCGCAAATCGATGGGGATTGCTGCATTTTTGGAGCAGGGAGCAGGGGAAACAGGGAGCTCGGCTGGGGGATTTTCCGGGCGCCCTGGCTGGGAGCAGGGAGGAGCAAGACGTCGGCTGCTGCTGCTCTAGGGAGATTCGAGCAGGGGAGAGGAAGGGAGAGGGGCGCTGCCTCCATGGGGAAGAAGGGGGCGACCACAGGGCACCATGGGAAAAGGGAGATGGAGGTCGGCCATGGGCGACGGCAGGCCATCTGCTCGAGCTCGGACCTTGAGAAAATGTCCTGCGCGTTATGGAGCCATGGGAGGGGTCGCTGGGTAGAGAATGGGGACCCACGCCCATGGAGAGCAGGAGGCGAGGGCGCCATGGGAGGGGCGAGCTGGGCGCTGGCTGGGAGGTGCGACGCCCGGGAGGAGAGGAGGCGCCATGGGAGGAAGAAGCTCCCTGCGCGCTGCTGCTGCCGTGAGCCAGGAGGAAGAAGGCAGGGAAAAAATGGCTTGTGGCGGCTAGGAAAAGAATAGGGGTGGGAGTGAAAGATTTACAAGTGAGCACCCCTATTTATAGAAGTAGCCCTAGGGTTAGGGTTCCCAAGTGGGCCAAATGGGCTGGGTTTTAAATGGGCTTGGCCCAAAACGTGTAATTCGGGCTGCGCTAAATATTTTCCGGCAAAAATCTCGTGCGGATTTCGTCGGTACGCAAAACAGAGTGAACGAGAGTTCGGACGATCGGGCGAATGAGCGATTAATTTCAGCCGAGAGTCTGATTTGAACTTTGCTCGGAAATAATTTCCCTATGCGTGATTCGAAAATAAAATGCCTCGGGATACGACCAGCTTCGGATTTTTAGCCGGAGAAATCGAATCGTGACAATTTCAACTCGCTGTGGATACGGGGTTTTGAATTTGGCTCGGACAGGAGATATTTGGCCGAGTCTGATAAAACTGATTTGATGACGACATATTGAGCATTCCGTTTGATAGTACGGAGTCGGATTAAAATAGCCAGACATCGATCGGGGTCCGAGGAATTAGACTCGAGCTCAAATCAGATGATAGTCGTCGAGAGTTTGATTTAAAGAGCTTCCGATGAGATTTAAAATTCGATAATGATCTTCGAGTCTGCATGAGTTCCGAGAATTAAAAGTTTTAACACGCTCCGAAATTGGCTGTTTCTCGCGATCGATTAACTCTGAACTCGGTGAACCTCCGAGAGAAAGCCTGATAAACAGAGATAGGCACGATCGAGAAATAGGAATTTTCACTGAGCATCCGAGATTAGGATTAATCTCCCGACGTAACACGAAACTGACACATGGGATGTCACAGTCCGGTGAGTCAACGGTCAGCCGGGGCAACGGTCGGCCGAGGATTCCGCGCGTGACGCGTGGCCGAGCCAACGATCACATTGGGGCACCAGACTGTCCGGTGTGCACCGGACAGTGTCCGGTGCGCCAACGGCTCTCAGACTCCAATGGTCGGCTTCGCCAAATAAGGAAGGATATCTGCACCGGACAGTGTCCGGTGGTGCACCGGACTGTCCGGTGCGCCAGTCGACAGAAGGCAAGATCTGCCTTCCAGGATTGCTCTCAACGGCTCCTAGCTGCCTTGGGGCTATAAAAGGGACCCCTAGGCGCATGGAGGAGCATACCAAGCATTCCCTGAGCACTCTTGATCACTCACACTCCATTCTTGCGCACTTATTCGACATTCTAGTGATTTGAGCTCCGTTCTAGTGTGCTAGTCTTTTGAGCTTAAGTCTGGGTTTTGTGTGTGCGTATTTGCTGTAATCTTTGTGTCTTGTGTGAGTTGCTAATCCCTCCCTTGCTCCGTGCTTCTTGGTGAACTTCAAGTGTAAGGGCGAGAGGCTCCAAGTTGTGGAGATTCCTCGCAAACGGGATTAAGAAAAGCAAGCAAAACACCGTGGTATTCAAGTGGGTCTTTGGACCGCTTGAGAGGGGTTGATTGCAACCCTCGTCCATTGGGACGCCACAACGTGGAGTAGGCAAGCGTTGGTCTTGGCCGAACCACGGGATAACCACCGTGCCAACTCTGTGATTGATCTCTTGTGGTTATTGTGTTTTGTTGAGACTCCTCTCTAGCCACTTGGCGATTATTGTGCTAACGCTTAACCAAGTTTTTGTGGCTTAAGTTTCAAGTTTACAGGATCACCTATTCACCCCCCCCCCTCTAGGTGCTCTCAAGGACTCGCCGCCTCGGCCTTCAACAAGTCGTCGCTCTTCCCCAACGAGCGCCATACTTGTCTAATGGCAAAGGAAAAGAAGGTAATCACTAGAGAAACTCCTAAGTACTCTACTTCTAGTGATGAGGACTCTAGTGATGATGAATTTGATTACACTAGCTTGTTTAAAGGATTAGATAGAGCAAAAGTATAAAAGATCAATGAATTGATTGATGCTCTAAATGAAAAGGATAGACTTTTAGAAAAGCAAGAGGACCTTTTATATGAAGAGCATGATAAATTTGTAAGTGTGCAAAAGTCTCTTGCTTTAGAATTTAAAAGGATATGCTTTCTTGTGAATTATCTACTTGTCATGAGACTTTGGCTAGCTTAAGAAGTATTAATGATGATTTAAATGCTAAGCTAGAATTAGCAAATAAATCTAGTTCTTGTGTTGAGCATGTTGTGATTTGCACTAGGTGTAAAGATTTTAATGTTGATGCTTGTAGTGAACACTTAATTTCCATTACTAGATTAAATGATGAAGTGGCTAGTCTTAATGCCCAACTTAAGACTAGCAAAAATGATTTTGATAAACTAAAATTTGCAAGGGATGCCTACACTGTTGGTAGACATCCCTCAATTAAGGATGGGCTTGGCTTTCGAAGGGAAGCCAAGAACTTAACAAGTCAAAGGGCTCCTATCCCTACCAAGGACAAAGGGAATGCCCCTATGACTAGTAGGAGTCAAAAGAACCATGCTTTCATGTATCATGATAGAAAATATGCTAGGAATTTTCATTATAGTAGAAGTTATAATACTTTTGACTCACATGGCATGATTGCTTCAAGTTCAAACTTTAATGGTAGACCTAGGAGGAATTTTGTGTCTCATGCTCCTAGGAAAGTGTATAATGAATCTACCACTGTCTTTCATGCCTGCAACACTAATTTTGTACTTTTGTGTAAAAATAAGAAAGTGGTTGCTAGGAAAATGTGGGAAAAAATGCAAGGGAGATAAAACTTGCATTTGGGTCCCTAAGGCTATTGTTACTAACCTTGTAGGACCCAACAAGAGTTGGGTACCTAAAACCCAAGCCTAATTTGCCTTGTAGGTTTATGCATCCGGGGGCTCAAGCTGGATTATCGACAGCGGATGCACAAACCACATGACGGGGGAGAAGAAGATGTTCACCTCCTACGTCAAGAACAAAGATTCCCAAGACTCAATCATATTTGGTGACGGGAATCAAGGCAAGGTTAAAGGACTAGGAAAGATAGCTATTTCATCCGAGCATTCCATTTCTAATGTGTTTTTAGTTGAATCGCTTGGGTATAACTTGTTGTCTGTTAGTCAATTATGTAATATGGGTTACAACTGCTTATTTACAAATGTAAATGTGTCTGTCTTTAGAAGGAGTGATGGTTCATTAGCCTTTAAGGGTGTACTAGACGACAAACTCTATTTAGTTGATTTTTCGAAGGAGGAGGCCGACCTAGATGCATGCTTAATCGCTAAGACTAGCATGGGCTGGCTGTGGCATCGTCGTCTAGCACATGTTGGGATGAAGAACCTTCACAAACTTCTAAAGGGAGAACATGAGTTAGGTCTAACAAATGTAACTTTCGAAAAAGATAGACCTTGTGCAGCTTGTCAAGTAGGTAAACAGGTGGGAAGCGCTCATCACAACAAGAATGTGATGACTACATCAAGACCTCTGGAGCTACTGCATATGGACCTCTTCGGACCCGTCGCCTACCTTAGCATCGGGGGAAGTAAGTATGGTCTTGTTGTTGTACAAAGCACATAGACATCCGGCATCACTTTTTGAGAGACCACCAGCAAAAGGGAGATATCGAAGTGTTTTATGTCAGCACCGAGAACCAGCTAGCCGATATCTTTACCAAGCCTCTAGATGAGAAGACCTTTTGCAGGCTGCGTAGTGAGCTAAATGTCTTAGATTCGCGTAACTTGGATTGATATAGAGCATACATGTGTTTTATGCCTTTGATCATGTCCCTTTATGCATTTTATTGCTTATTTATGGTGCTCAAGTTGTGCAAGGAATCCCCGGACCTCACAAGTCCATGTGTGAATGGTGCACATATATAGGGGGAGAAATGCTACAACTTGACCCTTTGAGACTAACCGTGTGCTTGAGTTCTCTTAATTTAGTCTTCAAGGTGATTGAAAGGAAAAGGTGAACTTGGACCATGCAAGACTTCCACTGCACTCCGACGAAAGGGTAATTTACTCCAAGTTCATCTCCGTGCTCTTATTGCCTTTTTACTCTTAATTGAAGATTTTGGTGAGGCAATGGGGTTTTGAGGGCCAAAAATGATCCCGTTTTGGTGCTTGATGCCAAAGGGGGAGAAATCAAGGCCAAAGCAAGAAATGGATCAGCTACCACTTGAGAATTTTGAAAATAGTAGAGTTAGAGCTTTTGTTTTGGCAAAATACTCTTGTTGTCTCTTATTGTCAAAAGTTGGTCTCTTGTGGGGAGAACGTTTGATTATGGGAAAAAGCGGGAGTTTTTGAATCTTTCTCTTGGAATACCTCTCTCTATGCCTCAACAAGTGAATTTGACTTAGAGATAGGAAATTGAGTTTGATTTGCAAAAACAAACCAAGTGGTGGCAAAGAATGATCCAAATATGCCAAAATTGATCAAAAACAAATTTTTATTCTCATTTGCATTGATGTTGCACTTCTTTTAGTTGCTTTTTGTTGTGTTGGCATAAATCACCAAAAAGGGGGAGATTGAAAGGGAAATGTGCCCTTGGGCCATTTCTATAAGATTTTGGTGATTAAGTGCTCAACACAAATGCTTTGAGTGATATTTGTGCCAAAGACTCAAGAAGTGCAAATCAAGATTAAAGGTATGTTTCTAAACTTAGTACATTGTTTTGAAGACTAATGTATTACATCTAAGTGCTAGAAACAGGAGAAATCGCTCTAAAGGAAAGTTGGCTATGTACAGCCAAAAGGCTGCTCGGTCTGGGTGCACCGGATAGTGTCCGGTGGTGCACCGGACAGTGTCCGGTGTGCCAGGACCAGTCCCAATGAACAGCCTACTCTTGGGTCTCGACGGTGGCGTACGGCTATAAATCACCGGACTGTCCGGTGCCACCGGACAGTCCGGTGAGTCGTCTATGGCGAAGTCGCCGCTCTCGGGAAACAGTCAACAGCGTACGACTAAAAATCACCGGACTGTCCGGTGGTGCACCGGACTGTCCGGTGAGCCAACGGTCAGGCACGCCAATGGTCGGCCGCGCAATCCACGCATGACATGTGGCCGAGCCAACGGTCATATGGAGGCACCGGACTGTCCGGTGTGCACCGGACAGTGTCCGGTGCGCCAACGGCTCCAAATCTTCAACGGTCAGCTGCGCCAATTTAGGAAAGCAATCTGCACCGGACTGTGAACAGTGGATGTTCGGTGGTGCACCGGACTGTCCGGTGCGCCACCCGATAGAAGGCAAGAATTGCCTTCCCAGATTGCTTCCAACGGCTCCTAGCTGCCTTGGGGCTATAAAAGGGACCCCTAGGCGCATGGAGGAGCACACCAAGCATACTTTGAGCAATCTTAATCTCTCACACTCCGTCTTTGCACACTCGATTGACATTCTTAGTGATTTGAGCTCTGTTCTAGTAGTGAACTTGTTGCAATTCATTCGAGCTCAAGTCTTGGATGTGTGTGTGCGTATTGCTGTGGATTTGTGTGTGTTGCTTCCCTCCCTTACTCTAGTGTTTTCACTTTGATCCTCATTGTAAGGGCGAGAGACTCCAAGTTGTGGAGATTCCTCGCAAACGGGAAAGAGTAAAGAAAGAAGATCACCGTGGTATTCAAGTTGATCATTGGATCACTTGTAAGGGGTTGAGTGCAACCCTCGTCCATTGGGACGCCACAACGTGGAGGTAGACAAGTGTTGGACTTGTCGAACCACGGGATAACTCGCGTGTCTCTTGTGATTGTTTTTTTGTGTGATTGTTGTGATTCTCAAGAGCTCGCTTTATAGTCACTTGGCATTATCTCTCTAACACTTAACCAAGTTTTATGGCTATAAGTTTTAAGTTTTTACAGGATCACCTATTCACCCCTCCCCTCTAGGTGCTCTCAGCGACCTACTTCCATGTAGCACTGTCTGGGCCAGCCTGGACTTGGCTCCTGAACCAAGCCCTGGGGTCCATACGCTCCTGGAAAGAGCTCTGCGCAGTTCATGACAAACTTCGCCAGCGCCTACCAGCAGCATGGTGTAGAAGCACACCTCCATGCAGTAAGGCAGGAACCCGGGGAAACCCTCCGAGCGTTTATTTCCCGCTTCACCAAGGTACGTGGGACAATCCCTCGTATCTCAGATGCTTCCATCATCACTGCTTTCCGCCAGGGGGTGCGTGACGAAAAGATGCTGGAGAAACTGGCCACGCGTGACGTGGACAACGTCACCATGCTCTTCGCCCTGGCTGAAAAATGTGCCAGGGCCGCCGAGGGCCGTGCTTGGCACCTGGTGCCACAAGCTGGGGTCACCCAAGCGGGCGGTTCGGGTGCCGCCACCCAAGGTGATGGCAAGAAGAAAAAGAGAAACAAGGGCCACGGTCACGAAAAGCAGCAGGTTGCTGCTCCAGCCGTCGCTGCCACGGCTGGGGGTCGGGGTAAGCGTGGCAAGCGCTCACGGCCCCAGGAAGGCAACGGTAACGCATGCCCAGTGCACCCCAACAGCCGCCACAGTGCCGCCGACTGCCGGAAGATTATCAAACTTGTAAAGAGCGTCAGCAAGCGGCATGGGCAGTCCTCCAGGGACGGCTAGCCGCCTCGTCGCCAGCTCCACAAGGAAGAGGCCGACAAAAGGACTGCGGCCATGGGGGGACAGGATCTAGGCTACCAGTCACCCGAGAGGAACCTTGAGGACATCTTCACCAAAGAAACTGACTCCGGCAACGACGACGAGTGTCGCAAGAAGCTGTATGTCATGTATGGCGAGAGCTGGGAACTCGTTTCCCGCAGAAGTGTCAAGTCCCTGCGACGGGAGGTCCTGTCGGCAGTCCCAGGAGTCCCCAAAGCTGCTCCACACCAATGATGGAGGAACACCACCATCTCTTTCGGGGCATTCGACTACCCCAACAACATGGCGGGGGCCGAAGTACTACCGCTCACCACCGCCCCCATTGTCGCCAATATGTGGCTGCATCACGTGCTGATCGATGGAGGGGTAGGTCTCAATGTCATCAGCCATGCGACGTTCAGGCAGCTGCAGATCCCGGGGTCCCGGTTGGGGCCCTCCCGCCCATTTTTCGGAGTAGGCCCGCAGCCCGTATACCCCCTCGGGAGCATTGCGCTCCCAGTTACATTTGGGACGGAGGAAAACTTCCGCACGGAGAACGTCCAGTTCGACGTCGCGGAAGTCAACCTCCCCTTCAACACCATCATTGGGAGGCCGACCCTGTACCGGTTCATGGCCATTGCCCACTACGGGTATTTGGTCTCCAAGATGCCATCCCCCGCAAAGGTCCTCAGCGTGCGGGGCGACCGCGCCGCCGCACTGGCGGCCGTCGAGAAGCTACACGCCCTGACGGCCGAGACCGCTCAGCTGGACGACAGAGGGAGAAGCCCCTCAGCCTCCGGTGCCAAAGCACCGAAGGTACAGCCAACCGAAGCAGACGGCAGGCCCGCAAAGACCATCCAGGTCGACGCAGACCCATCCCGGACCACCCGCATTGCGGGAAATCTGGGGGGGAAATAGGAACTCGCGCTCGTCACCTTCCTCCAGGCGAATGCCAACGTGTTCGCTTGGGAGCCATCGCAGATGCCTGGGATCCCCAGGGAGGTGATTGAGCACCAGCTGAAAATCTATTCGGACGCTAAGCCGGTAAGCCAGAAGCCTCGGAGACAGTCCATGGAGCGGCAGGACTTCATCCGTGAGGAGGTTCGGAAGCTGTTGCACGCCGGCTTCATCGAAGAGGTTCATCACCCCGTGTGGCTAACCAACCCAGTCATCGTGCCAAAAGCAAACGGGAAACTCCGGATGTGCATCGACTACACCAGCCTGAATAAGGCATGCCCCAAGGACCCATATCTGCTTCCACGTATAGATCAGATCGTGGACGCTACTTCGGGGTGCGACTTTTTGTCTTTCCTGGATGCCTACTCCGGTTTCCATCAAATCCGGATGTCTGGGGAAGATAAGAAGCACACCGCTTTTGTAATGGTAGATGGGTGTACTGTTATGTTGTGATGCCTTATGGTCTAAAAAACGCCCTGCCAACATTTGTTTGGGCGATGAGTAAGACCTTCAGGGACCTGATCCGGGACAAGGTGGAGGTTTTACGTTGATGACATCATGGTCAAGACTAGAAGGGGGTCGACTGTAGTAGAAGATCTGGCTCAGGTTTTCAACAAGCTGCGGGCAACCCGCACCAAACTAAACCTAGAGAAATGCATCTTCGGTGTCTCCGCAGGAAAGCTGCTGGGTTTCCTGGTTTCACATCGGGGCATTGAAGCTAACCTAGAAAAAATCAAGGCTATTGAGATAATGAGGCCTCCCGCCCGCGTCAAGGACATCCAGAAACTTGCGGGATCTCTGGCTGCCCTTAGTCGCTTCATTTCGAGGTTAGCCGAGAGGGCAATGCCCTTCTTCAAGCTCCTACGGAAATCTGGCCCCTTTATCTGGATCGAAGAGGCGGAGCAAGCCTTCCAAGAATTGAAGCAGCACCTAACTTCCCTGTCGATTCTGGTCGCTCCAGAGCCAGGGGAGCCACTGTACCTGTACATTGCGGCGGCGGCGGAAGCAGTGAGCATGGTGTTGGTCGCCGAAAGGGCGACACCAGGAGGACAGGGACCTGAGAGCTTAGAGCCAGCGTCAGGCGCCCAAACTGTCCAGAAGTCGGTTTATTACGTAAGCGAGGTCCTCCATGAAGCAAAGGCTAGGTACCTCGAGACACACAAGCTCCTTTATGTTGTCCTGGTTGCGTCCAGGAAGTTGTGTCACTACTTACAGGCACACAAAGTTGTGGTAGTGACCTCCTTCCCGTTGAGAGCCATCCTCCACAACTCAAACGCCACTGGCAACATCGCCAAATGGGCAGCAGAGCTCGCGGAGTTCCAGCTGGATTTCCAGCCCCACCACGCTATCAAAAGTCAGGTCCTGGCTGACTTCATCGTGGAATGGACTCCACCCCCATGCGCCCCTGGGGGCCCAGACCCCGACCCAGGCCCCACGCCTGCGGAGCGCAGGGGTCCGGTCTTCACCGAGCCCCACTGGACGCTCTTCTTCGACGGGTCCACCCGCCAGCAAGGTGCTGGCGCAGGAGTGGTCCTCGTCGGCCCAGACGGGGACCAGCTGAAGTATGTGGTACGCCTCGAGTTCAAAGCCACCAACAACATGGCGGAGTATGAGGCGCTGATCTTCGGTCTATCTGCGGCCCTATCCCTGGGGGTTTGCCAGCTCCTCGTGAAGGGGGACTCTCAGCTATTCATCAAGCAGGCCCGCAGGGAGTGTAGCTACAATGAGCCCAGACTCGCAGCTTACCTCCTCCATGTAAAGAAGCTAGAGAAAGACTTCACAATCCTAGAGCTACAACATGTTCCTAGGACCGACAACTCAGTGGCAGATGACCTCTCCCAGAGGGCATCAATTCGAGCACCCGTGCCCGAGGGCGCCTTTGAAAGGCGGTTGCTAAGACCCACCGCCCAGCCTGCCGACCTGGGCGAGGGGGGCCAGACCGGCACCTCGAAGCCGGCGGTCCTGGTGGTGTCCCAAGACCCACCAAAGGCGGTGTGTGCACTGGGGGGCTTCACCAACCCCCTAGCACCACAACCGACAACTCAGAGTGGTCCCGATGCATGGATCTCTGAGATCCGGGACTACCTGAAGGAAAATATCCTTCCTGAAGACCATGTCTCCGCAGAGCGCATAGTACGGTTGGCTAAACGGTACACGACGGTAGAACTTAGAAGGGGATCTCTACCACCGTGGCGCCAACGGTATTCTTATGCGGTGCATCACCCAGGAGGAGGGCCGTGAGTTGCTCACGGAGATCCATGGAGGGGAGTGTGGAAGTCATTCTTCATCTCGCACACTGGTCGGTAAGGCCTTCCGGCATGGTTTTTACTGGCCGACCGCCGTCCAGGATGCGGCCGAGCTAGTGAAGTCCTGCGAAGTGTGCCAGTACCACGCAAAGAAGATACACACACCGGCTCAGGCTCTGCAAATGATTCCGCCCTCTTGGTCGTTCGTCGTATGGGGGGTGGATATCCTAGGACCGTTTCCCAGGGCCGTCGGCGGCTACCGATACCTCTTTGTCACCATCGACAAGTTCACCAAGTGGCCGGAGGCCACCCTGTGGTCAGCATCACCCAGGGTGCTGCTGTCGCCTTTCTCAAATTGATCGTCTGTAGATTTGGGGTCCCAAGTCGTATAATTATGGACAACGGGACCCAGTTTATAAGTCGGATCTTTCAGGAATATTGCGAGGGCATCGGCACCCAGCTCTGCTTTGCGTCCGTGGCTCACCCTAGGAGTAACGGACAGGCGGAGAGGGCAAATGCAGAGATTCTCAGGGGGCTCAAGACTCGCACCTATGACTGCTTGAAAAAGCATGGTGCAAATTGGGTCAGTGAGCTTCCATCCGCGTTGTGGGGGAACCAGACCACACCCAGTCGAGCCACCGGGGAGACCCCATTCTTCCTGGTGTACGGGGCCGAAGCTTGCCTTCCTCTGAAAATCATTATGGGCTCTCCGCGAGTCCAGTCTTTTGATGAGTCCGTGCAGGAACAGCTGCGGCGTGAAGATGTAGACTTCATCGATGAGCGCAGGTGGCAAGCAGCAATCCGAAATGCACGATACAACCAAGCACTCAGGCGATACCACCAATGGTTCGTGCATAGTAGGAAGCTTGAGGTCGGGGACCTGGTCCTAAGGTGAATACTGAACCGAGAAGGGCTCCATAAGCTCTCTCCTAGCTGGGAAGGACCCTTCAAAGTGACAGAAATATGCCGCCCCGGATCTGTCCGCCTCGCCACAGCTAACGGAGTACCTCTTCCTAATCCCTGGAACATAGAACACCTCCGTAAGTTTTTCCCATAAAAACAGGATTAGGGGGTTCAGTCTCTTTCCCTGTAACTGAGAAGCACATTTATATGCACCAGCCCGGAGAGACCCGCCCTCAGTAAACCGGACTGTTGGCCTACATTCGTGTATATCCAGTTATAAGGAAGGGGTTCGACCCACAGAACTGTTTTTATGTTGATTTTATTCCTAAAATATGCGACCATCATTACTATCTCACCACCCATGCAGTTTTCTTCCCTGGCTGGTATAGCGACATCCGAATTAAGTAACCAGACCTGGCAACCAGATGATGGGGTGGTTTGGGGGCGTGAAGTCGCTTGGTATGATCAAGCACCGTAGGCCCACACGCCCCACCGCACTGCAGCCGGTCCTGTTGCGTAAATCAAAGGATAAGACATACCAGCTGGCGGACCCTATGGGTGTGCTACTAAAAATACCTAGGCAAGACTATGTGTAGGTCGGGTCCCAGTTGGGGTTGCCCCGTAGGGGTCACGGCACCAGATCCTCCTTATGAATCCTGGCATCCAGCCCCGACGCGTCGAGGCCATATCCCAGGGGGGCCAAGTACCAGGGAAGAGGTTGGTAACAATGCACACAACAAAGGGAAAGTGGCGTGCAGATAAGTTGTAATATCGCCCGATAAGTAGCACCTAAAGAGTATCTTACGAAATCAAAGATATGTTACAACCCGCTCCCCAACGGAACCCTCGTTTTTTCTGCACGCATGCATGGCTACTCATCGTTAGTAGGATCCCGCTGGAAGCGCCTGACCACCGCGTCCACAACGTCCTGCATGCTCTCCCGGGCAGCATCTTCAGTATCGGCCACCGGACCCGCGATGACTGGCCCCAAGGAGATAGCCGGGTCGTGGCTCCGGAAGCATGTCAAGAAGTATTCTACTGCCGACCGGCAAAGTCCGCTGCCATCGGCCTCCAAGCGGGCGCCAAGAATTTGATCCAGACATCAAAGGCGGTCAACAGCGGAATCCAGCACCAGGAGCGCATCGAAGATGGACGCCGACCGCTCTAGCGCCGGGATGGGGCTCACCCCCAATGGCACTAACGCCGTACTTGCCTCGCCAGCCCAGATGGCGATGCGCTGAGCCCCGGCGCGCTGCTCAGCCCGGAGGTCGTCGAGTGCCTTCCTCATCACCTCCACTGCCTGGGGGCCCGAGGCCGTCTGCGTCGCCTGAGCAACTTGCGCTGCCTGGAACTAGCGGACCTGCTCTTCCAGAGCCCGCACTTTCCCCTCCAAATGCTTCCTTTTCTCCTCTGCCTCGAGCTCAAGCTCATCCAGCAGCCTGTTCCGCCTTGCCCACATCTCCTCCCTGAAGGCGAGGTCCTCCTCCTGCCAGGTGAGATCAGTTGCCTGTTTCGCCAGGGAAGCTTCCTTCGCCTTGAGGCTTTCCTCGGCGCGAGCAATGCCGCTGGCCTTGTCGGCAAGTTCCTACTGCAGCTTCTGCAACTTCGCCTCAGCCACAGCCTGGTTGTCCCGCTGTTTCTCCAGCACCGTATTGTAAGCTTTCAGCTTATTATGGAGCGCTGTGACGACTTCCTCCCTTTGGTCTAAGCGTGCCTTCTTCTTGCCAAACTTTTCTCCTTCTGGGTCACATCTTCCTCTCAATCAGACACCTTTCGGATGTCCTCCTTGAAGTCCTCGTGCTCCTACTCAAACTCGGCCCGCTCTGAGGCGAATTGGCAGAACACCGCCTTAGTGCGCTCCTCCAGTTGGGTGCACTAGTCGCCAAGGCGCTGATGCTCGGTCTCGAGCGCCTCCCACTCACGCCGGATAGCCACCTCGGTTTCCCGGAGAGCCTGGTGAGCGCGGGACAGCACCTGGGGGAGGGGAGTTAACGTTGCTTTAGGTTCGGTGCCAGATCAGAGCGGTCGCCCAAGGATAACCTCCGGGGCCTCCGGAGTTGGCGGCGGGACGGAGTTGGACGCGCCTCCCATGCCAACCAACGATGGTGCACCCGACGGTACCGCCACCGATGGGTCTGCAACATCTGTTGGCAACACTGCCACCTCTGGACCCCCAGCTAGAACTTGGGAACCCGAAGGAGTCGCCTCGACGGTGACAGACGGATCCCAAGGGTTCGACGGTGCCACCTCAGCGCCAGCGTCGCCCCGCATGGTGGAAGCAAACGCAACGGGAACCTCTTCGGCCACTGCCAATGGTGGGCTTGGCACCGACGCTGATGAGGCTGCGGTGGCCACCAACGGATCGCCAGCTACGTCCCCAGCAGATGTATGTTGCTGGGAACCAGACCCACCGGCGGGCATGGCGACCGGAGGGGGACGAACGTCCATGAAAGCCGAAGAAGGGGGCCCTGACAGGCAAAGGACAAATCAAGACCTATCGACAAAGAAAGCTACGCTCGAAATTGGGCAATTGAGAGAGCCTAAGCTTACTTGGGACCATGAACCTTCCAGCGGCCTTGGAAGCGGGGCGTCTGTTGTCGTTGCTGCTGGTGCTGCCGTCCCTGCTTGTTGTTGTTGCTGCTGCCCTTGCGGTGACGGCGGTCTGTCTGACATAGGAGGCGGTGGTGATGGTGTCGAATCCGAAGGACGTGGCGGTGGAGGGCTCACGCCCCTCTGCCTGCCCTAGACCCTAGGTTCGGCCTCCTTACCCCCTGTAGGAAACGGGTGATGCCTAAGAGGGGGTGAATTAGGACTTCTAAAACTTTTACTAAACTAGGCCACACTTAAATCCCTAGAGCAAAACCTATGCAAGTAATCAAACTAGAATGTGCAAACTAGGTTTTGTCTAAGTGTTGCTATCTCTACCGCAAAGGCTAAGTTTCAATCTACACTAAATAAGTATGAATACAAGATTGAAACTTAAATGCTTAATGTAAATGCGGAAACTTAAAGAGCAAAGTAGAGAAGCAAACTCTCGTGGATGACGCCGGTATTTTTACCGAGGTATCCGGAACCACGCAAGGTCCCGACTAATCCTCGTTGGTGCCCCTACGCAAAGGGAAGCCCATGTGAGGGCCAAGCACCACGGTCGAGTAACTCCGTAGAGAGCCGTGGGCCTTCTCCACGCGCAAGTGGTGCTCCGCTTCTGGCTCCTCTCGGACGCTCTCCGCCGTCTCCACTATCGAGCTTCCGGTCGAAACGCCACGGGCCTCGTTCCCTCCGGTACACGGTGGCGGCCGTGACACAAACGTGGTTATCACAGTCTCGCAAGACTCTTGCCCCACTCAGTACAATTACAACGACTCACGCAAGAGCCGAGGGGTTGTGTGGTTTGTCTAAACTCACTCAACTAACTAGGGTTCACCTAGAGCAAGCGCTAAAGCAGTCTAACTAACCTAAGCACTTCGCAAAGCACCTAAGCTAATCACCGAGTGATTCTATTAAGCACTTGGGTGTTTGAGCTCTTGGAAATGTGCACTATATGCCTTGGTATGTTGCTTCGGCTCTCACACCTTCAAATGGCCGGTTGGGTGATGTATATATAGGCCCCAACTCCAAAATAGCCGTTGGAGAAAAGCTGCAGTTCTCTGCGGCACACCGGACAGTCCGGTGGTGCACTGGACAGCGCACTGTAGCCTGTCCGGTGTGCCTAGCCGTTGCCCTGTCAGAGCAGGTGACCCTTGGCGCCGCAGGCTTTTCACACCGGACAGTCTGGTGCTCACACCGGACAGTCTGGTGCTCACACCGGACAGTCCGGTGGTCTTCTCTCCGAGTGCCACCTGGAACTAGCCATTGGGCTGGAGTTCCCTGGTGCACCAGACAGTCCAGCATGTGGGCACCGGACAGTTCGGTGTGCCACCGGACAGTCCGGTGCGCCTTCGCACAGACAGTCCGCAGCAGCACACGTGGACTTTTCTTGGATCTTCTTAATGTCTTCTTTTGAGGTGTTGCTTTCCTTAATTCCTTAGTCCAAGTAAATCTTGCATCCTGTGAACTACAAACACAAACACTAGAAAACTTATTAGTTCAGGGATTGTGTTGTTCATCAAACACCAAAACTCAATTAGCCAAATGGCCCGGGGTCCATTTTCCTTACAATCTCCCCCTTTTTGGTGATTGATGACAACACAACTAAAGCAAGCAAATAATACAAGTATTTGAATGAAAATATGCAATCTACTTGCTAGGATGCATGTTTGTCCCCACAATGTGATATTATGGACTTAAGCCTCCCCCTAACTCCATAATTCACTTACTTCCTATTTTAGGACCAAATAACCAAAACCACTTGAAATACCATTTGTGGATATAAAATTTTAAATTGGTGGTATTTGGTGTTTGTGGGGGATAGATATCCCCCGGGTCCACTGAAGAATAAAAGACCTCGCGAAAGGCCCAAGGGCCCAATAAATCATAAGGTCATTCTCTCGTGGGCCCGGAGAAAGACGACCTGCAGAGCAAATCAACATGAGGCCGGATTGATGTAAACCCGGATGGCCCACGACGTCAAGCGAGCGACCACAACAGAGATCCGATTTTCCCGCGCTGGAGCCCCCGTGCAACGGAGCCATGCAGGGATAAGTCGGCGAGGGTTACGTGGGGATAAACTCAGGAGGTTCACTATCTTTTAGCTACTCGTTGTTATCATATCCACATGTATTGCCCCACGGTCGAGTATATAAGGCCTAGGGGGCACCCCTTCAGAACGATCGACCTTTTACTTAGCCACCCACGTCAACTCTCTGTAATCTCAATTCAGAGAGCTCTTTTGTAACCACATCCATCAAGCATACTCACCAGGACGTAGGGTGTTACGCATCTCTAAGCGGCCCGAACCTGAAAACCCTGTTCACTGTTCCTCGTGCGATCGGCACGAACCATTTTGCTACAGTCGTCGACACCGTCCTACTCCAAAAAACACCTTGAGGGGCAACCCCGGGTGTGCGGTCGGACCCAAAACACCGACAGCTGGCGCGCCAGGTTGGGGGTGTGTCGACGATCCAAGCTAGCTCAATGGCCGTCACCTTCTACAACAAGATCACCCTGCGTCCCGGATCCGTATTCCGCTTCGGAACAATCTCATCTGTAGCGGATGAAGAAGGAATTCTGCACCGTATCGTGGATCCGCCGGAAAAGAAGTCTCCCCCAACGAACTCCGAAAATACCGGAGAAGCACAACCTCCAGCTTTCCGGAAGAAGATCGTCTCCGGAAAGTCGGGGGCCGAGGGCTCGCTGACCCGGAGAACTCCACTGCCTACCTCTCCGACAAAAGAGTGGACACAGATCGCAAGGAAGAAGGAAACCGGGGAAAAGCGAGTTGCTCTTTCCGTTCCTCATGCCTCAAAGGAAAACGGGAAGAAGCTCACCACGACAGCAGCACCATTCTACCCCGACGTCCTCTTCATCGGGAGAGTGGAGTCGCCTATCGTCTCCGACGACGAGCCGACCGTACCCGGGGAAGAACCGCCTCAACGAGAGTCCCGACGATGGAGGAACCGGCGCAGGAATGTTCGACGACATCACGCGGCCGGAGAGCGGGATCCGGAGCAGCCTGTCTCGCGAGACGAGGTCTCGGAGATAGGAGAAACTCTAGAAGAACGCGTCTTCAGAGAACGAAGGAACTCCCGACGACGTGATCGCCGACGAGCTCAGGAACAGGCTGAGCAAGATGCAAGGCAACGCCGGGAGAATCCATTCTTCGGGCGCAACCTGAATCCCGACTTCGCCCGAGCTATGAACACGCCGAGCGAAGTCGGAGGGGTATTGGCTCGGATAGCTGATGGACTTCCTCGGACTCCTGACGCTGAGGGCTACCGACGACTGTTCACCCAGGCGGCCAACCATCTTCTACCGCTTGCTCACCCGCCGAACGATCTACGACACGCCATCAACAGTCGCCGAGACGCGCGAAGCTCCATCAATGCTTCACGCGAGCGGCGACATGAGAACGAGATTCGCCGTCGGGAGGAGTACGACAGGGATCATGGCATCCCGACTCAGAGCCAAGCCACCGGAACTGGGTCGGCAACTGCCTCAACTGGTGGAACCACCCGGGGACGGTCGAGGAACCACAATCACAACTCCCCTCCCCGGGACGGACATCGTCCCCGACGACAGGAGGACACGTGCGGAGTGTCCGCTCTTACTCCGCGCCTTAGGGCCATCCAATGGCCTCCCAACTTCAAGGTATCCAATGTCGACAAATATGAACCTAAGCAGGATCCAGGGGGTTGGCTAGCCGTCTACACCACCGCTGCTTCGGGCTGCCGGGGCATCCGAAGACGTGATGACCGCTTATTTACCCATCGTCCTTGGGCAAGACGCGCTGCAGTGGCTGCGACATCTACCCCGACACTGCATCAACGACTGGGGAGACTTCAGTCGATGCTTCACCGCCAACTTCCAGTCCCTCTCTGACAAGCCGGCGCAACCGTGGGACCTCAAAACCATCAAGCGCCGGGGGGATGAGACTCTTCGGTCGTACCTCAAAAGGTTCCAGACCATGAGAAATCGTATCCCCGAGGTCACGGAGGCGGCCGTGATCGAGGACTTCTACAGAGGATCCAATGACTCGGCTTTCGTCCGAGCCATACTACAGAAGGCGCCGACTACCTCCGAGGAATTGTTCCGGGAAGCCGACCTCTACATCACCGCCGACGAGCGAGCTCAGGACCTTATCGGAGGAGCAAAGCCTGCACCGGCAGCACCACGACGCGACGCGAACCAGCCACCCGACAAACGCTGGGAGAAGAGGCCTCGCGAAGAAGTACACACCGCCGGACCACCTGCCTCTCGCGCCCGAGGAGGACCTCGCGGAGGCGAACGCACGCTGGACGACATCCTCGACGCCCAGTGCCCGTACCACAAGGACATGCGCCACACTCTTCGAAACTGTCGGGACTTCAAGCATTCTGTCGGACACGGCCGACCCTTCCAACCTCTACCTCCTCCTCCACCGAGGGGAGGACCAGATGAACCACGACAACCTCATCGGCAGGAGGAGGGAGGAGGAGGAGCTTTCCCACGCATCGACAGGGAGGTCAACGTCATCTTCGGCGGACATGGGTCGCAGGAGAGCAAAAGACAACAAAAGCTCAACAACCGCCAGATACTGGTGGCGACTACCGGTCCTCCCGCCCCATACCGGTGGTCAGAACATCCGATCACTTTCACTCGGGGAGATCAATGGCTCAACTTCGACCATCCAGGCAAATATCCGCTCCTCGTCGATCCGGTGATCCGAGAAAGCCGGGTAAAGAAAGTGCTGGTGGACGGGGGGAGCAGCATCAACGTCACCTTCCCCCGGACACTCCAAGGCTTAGGAGTTTGCCTCAAAGAGCTCCACGAGTCGGACACTCCTTTCTTCGGCATCGTGCCGACAGAAGGGGAGTACCCGCTAGGCCACATCTACATGCCGGTCACCTTCGGAACTCCAGAGAACTACAGAACCGAGTTCCTGAGGTTTGAAGTGGCGAACTTCGACTGCGGGTACAACGCCATCATCGGGAGGCCTGGGTTGGCCAAGTTCATGGCCATTCCGCATTACACATACATGATACTGAAGATGCCAGGACCGCAAGGGATCATAACTGTGCGCGCCGACTTCCAAGGCGCCGCAGAGTGTTTCCGAGTGGCTATTCAAGCAGCTCTCACCGCCAAGCCATCGACGGTCCCTTCCACACTGGCGAACTCTAAGCCTGAGGAAGACCTCGCAGTACCGGCAAGCGAAGCTCAGACCGCGACCTCTATGCGGCCGACTGAAGAAACCAAAAGAATCAACCTGGGGTTCGCTGATGAGCGCAAAATGGCTATCATCAGCTCCAGCTTGGACGACAAATAGGAAAGCGCGCTCGTCCAGTTTCTGCAAGATAACCGAGATGTATTCGCATGGCAACCTGCGGATATGCCGGGAGTCCCAAGAGAACTGGCCGAGCACAAACTGAAGGTCTATCCCCAGGCAAAGCCGATTCGGCAAAAACTACGTCGTTTCACGCCCAACAAGAGAGAGGCCATTCGCACCGAGTTAGCTCGCTTGGTCGCGGCTGGATTCATTAGAGAAGTGTTACATCCCGAGTGGTTAGCCAACCCTGTTCTTGTACTCAAAAAGAATAAAGTGGATTGGCGCATGTGTGTTGATTATACTGATCTCAACAAACACTGTCCGAAGGATCCTTTCGGGCTCCCAAGGATAGATCAGGTGGTGGACTCCACCGCTGGATGTTCTATGCTGTCTTTCCTGGATTGCTATTCCGGATACCATCAGATTAGTCTGGCAAAGGAAGATGAAGAAAAAACGGCATTCATTACTCCGTTTGGTGCTTTCTGTTATACCTCCATGTCGTTTGGCCTCAAAAACGCTGGGGCAACTTACCAGAGAGCCATTCAAACATGCTTAGCCGATCACTGGGGCAAGCGTGTGGAGGCCTACGTGGATGACGTGGTAATCAAAACGCAGGACTCAAAAAACTTCATCGAAGACTTACAACTGGTTTTCAACAGTCTGAGGCGGTATAGATGGAAGCTTAATCCCGAGAAATGTGTTTTCGGGGTACCAGCAGGAAAGTTGCTCGGGTTTATCGTCAGCCACCGGGGAATTGAGGCTAATCCAGATAAGATTGAAGCTATCATGAAGATGGAAGCACCTCGATCGCAAAAGAAGGTTCAGCGACTTACTGGATGTATGGCAGCTCTGAGCAGATTTATATCCAGGCTAGGAGAAAAAGGTTTGCCATTTTACAAGTTACTCAAGAAGGTGGATAAGTTTCAATGGACTTCAGAAGCACAAGAAGCTCTAGATGCTCTGAAAAAATTCTTGACAACACCACCAGTACTGAAACCACCCCGGCGAGCTATGTCAACTCAACCAGCTGAAGATTTGCTATTGTATATCTCTTGCACGGCTCACGTGGTAAGCACCGCGTTGGTAGTCGAGCGAGTAGAAGAAGGACATGCCTATCCAGTACAACATCCTGTTTACTTCATTAGTGAAGTCCTAGGCCCCTCAAAGAAAAAGTATCCTCAAGTTCAGAAGCTATTATATGCAGTACTTCTAACTGCCCGCAAGCTGCGTCACTACTTTGACGACCACAAAGTCATAGTAGTTACAAGTTTTCCAATAGGGGATATTCTTCACAACAAGGAAGCCATCGGTCGAATAGCCAAGTGGGCTTGCAAGCTGGGATCTCATGACATTGAGTTCCGACCTCGCACTGCCATCAAAACTCAAGCACTGGTTGATTTTGTATCAGAGTGGACCGAACAACAAGTACCAGACAACCCGGAGACTGCAGAAGTATGGCGAATGTATTTTGATGGCTCACTGAAGCTGCAGGGAGCAGGAGCAGGGATTCTCTTCACTGCGCCTGGAGGCGAACACCTCAAGTACGCCCTCCAGTTGCTATTCCCGGCCTCCAACAATGCAGCCGAGTATGAAGCTTTGATCCAAGGATTGAACATTGCCATATCGTTGGGCGTCAAAAGATTGATGGTATACGGAGACTCTCTGGTAGTCATCAGCCAGATAAACAAGGAGTGGGATTGCTCAAACGATTCAATGGGAAAATACTGCACTGCCGTCCGAAAGCTGGAAGATAAATTCGAGGGTCTGGAATTTCATCATGTAGAAAGAGATCGGAACACAGTAGCCGATGTATTGTCCAAGCTAGGGTCCAGTCGAACTCAGGTCCCACCCGGAGTTTTCGTGCAAGAAATTCTGCAGTCGAGTATCTCAATGGATCAAACAGAAGAGTGCAACATCATAGATCAACCCGAGTCAGACCCTGATGACTGGAGAAGGCCGATCATTAAGTATATAAAGAATGAAGAAGAACCAGACGACAAGAATTCGGCAGAGCGCATTGCAAGACAGTCAGCTCACTATACACTTATTGGGGAGACATTATACAGAAGGGGTGCATCAGGCGTCCTCATGAGGTGCATTCTCTCGTCCACTGGGAAGCAACTTCTGGAGGAGGTCCATGCTGGGCAATGTGGAATACATGCAGCCTCCAGAACACTAGTCGGGAAGGTCTTCAGGTCAGGATTCTATTGGCCAACAGCAAAGAACGATGCAGCCGAGTTAGTTCAGAGGTGCGAAGCCTGCCAATATTTGTCAAAGCAACAACACATGCCAGCACAGCAACTGCAGACCATACCAGTAACTTGGCCTTTCGCATGCTGGGGACTGGATATGATTGGACCTTTCAAGAAAGCTCAAGGGGGATACACTCATGTATTGGTAGCGATTGACAAATTCACTAAATGGATAGAGTTCAAGCCCATTGCCTCTTTAACCTCTGCTAAGGCCGTGGAATTCATACAAGACATAATATTCAGATTCGGGATACCAAACAGCATCATAACCGATTTAGGATCCAACTTCACAAGTTCAGAATTCTTCGACTTCTGCGAGCAAAAGAGCATTCAGATCAAGTATGCATCTGTAGCCTATCCAAGAGCCAATGGGCAGGTTGAGCGAGCCAACGGGATGATATTGGAGGCACTCAGGAAAAAGGTCTTCGATAAGAATGAAAAATTCGCAGGAAAGTGGATAAGGGAATTGCCCTATGTCGTTTGGAGCCTAAGAACCCAACCTAGCCGAGCTTTGCATGGAAACACTCCTTTCTTCATGGTCTATGGGTCGGAGGCAGTGCTACCCGCTGATCTCAAGTTTGGGGCGCCGAGGTTGACCTTCGAAAGCATAGCAGAAGCTGAAGCCACCAGGCTGGAGGACATAGATGTACTTGAAGAAGAACGGCTTAATGTAGTAATCCAATCAGCACGGTACCAGCAGACTCTAAGGCGCTATCACGACAAGGTTGTGCGACAGCGATTCTTCTCAGTAGGAGATCTCGTCCTCCGCCGAATTCTAACGGGGGAGGGACGACACAAGTTATCACCCTTATGGGAAGGACCCTTCATGGTAGCAGAAGTCACTCGGCCCGGATCGTATCGCCTCACTCAGATGGATGGCACAGAAGTTGGGAACTCCTGGAACATAGAACACCTTAGAAAGTTTTATCCCTAGCTGTATCTCAAAACTGCTGGGATGACGATGTACTCTGTAAAGTGGGAATATGTCATCAATAAAAAAGAGGCTTCAAAGATACTCAGTTCATTTACAATTGACTTGCATTCTTACTTGACTCGGGGTGACCACTATGCCCTACTAACGGAGCAATCGACTTAAGTTGGTGACGACTTAAGGCGGTGCAACATGCTCACGTTTACTTAACTCAGGGTGACCACTATGCCCTACTAACGGAGCAATCGACTTAAGTTGGTGATGACTTAAGGCGGTGCAACATGCTCACGCTTACTTAACTCGAGGTGACCACTATGCCCTACTAACGGAGCAATCGACTTAAGTTGGTGACGACTTAAGGTGGTGCAACATGCTCACGCTTACTTAACTCAGGGTGACCACTATGCCCTACTAATGGAGCCATCGGCTAAAAGTCAGTGGCGACTTAAGCCGATGCAACATGCCTTTACAATTCAGGGGATGACTTCTATATCCCACAAACGAATTTCATAATCATCATGCGTCATTTCATTACTATAAATTTACGAACTGATGAATTCTGATACAATAAGAAAGTCATTATATCATTCGAGTGCTGAACTAATGTCCTCTGACAAATACTCGATTATGCTAACCGCACGCTCAAAGCACGCAAAAGTTTTTCTTTATTTTGCAAAGTCTTTCTCAGGAGCGACCGACGAAGAAGGGCGACTCGAGGAATCAGGGGCAGCATTCACATCAGCCCTTATGTCTTCAGGAACAACCACGCCGGGTCTCCTCATCAATATTCGTCCTGCCCGAATAGCCTTGTCCATAGCTCTGTCACACTGGGCTTTGAGAGTAACAGAAGTTTCTTCGGCAACTTTAGCAGCTAGTCGAGCAGTCTCTAACTCCTGGGCAATGGATTTCTTGGAAGCTCGGAGTTCTTTAATGGTGGCATCCTTTGCTAATATCAGTTGCTTGAGGCGAGTCACTTCGTCCGCGGATTCCTGCAGCCTGCAACGTTGATTGTCCAATTCCTCCATGGTAAAGCGGTGACTCCTCTCTAAGATGGTCAGCGAATTGCTAGAATCACGATACAATCTGTCAAGATTGTCATGAGAAGCAGCAAGGATACGCTTTTCTTCCTGCGAGCAAAAGTCAGCTCCTTCAAAAACCAAGCAAGTAATAGGAGCACAGCAAGGCAAGGCACAGTTTTGTAAATTACCTTTTCAGAATCAAGCTGAGCATGAAGGGAAGAACTCAGGGCATTGGCGTCATCCAAGGCAGCAGAGACTTGACCCAGTTCAATTTGGCCCTGAGAGTACTTCTCCTCAAAGTCAGTGCACCGCTGAGCCAATTCAGCCAGATCTCGAGAGTGTTTTTCCTCAAGAATTGAAATCTGCCGAGTCACTCCTAGCGAGAGATAATCAAACAAAATGGGGTCAGAAGGTAAGGCAGTCCACAGCGAAGGCAGAGAGAAGCAAAAAAGCACTAACCAGCGTTGGTTGCCTCCAATTCAGAGACGCGACGTTGAAGTGACACTGGATTCCAACATGCAAGAGATGAAGCTACCTCTGGGGCGGAGGCACCCTGTAGCCTCAGCTGGCTAGCCATCCCATCCACCAAAGCCTGATGAGGAAAACAGACGAGTGTGACGACAGCAGTTTAGGCAATGTAAAAGTCAAGTTAAAATACATCACAGTACCTGGAGGTTGGAGAAGAACGAAGGGATCCCCAAATCAGGAGAGATCAGTTGATAACCAGGCGTAAGACCACTACCCGAAGCAGCTTGCAATAAACCAGTGGGAATCAGCTCGGTGCCTTCAACAGAGCCCAACGCTCGATCAGCGGGGACGTTGCCTTCTAAAGCGACTCCCTGGTCCAAGGTTTGAGCTACCACCATACAGCCGGAGTGTGGAGGAGATCCCGCGTGAACGTCCATGGAGGTACAGGAAGGAGACCCTGCTCGGGCATCCTCGGGGGCTGGGTCATAGTTGGCACTGCCCATTTGAGACGGATCATCCCCGGCAGCACCCTCGGGGGCTGGGCATGTGTCAGCACCACTCTTGAGGTCCAAGCTCTCTGCAGTAACCACTTCTAAGGTTGATGGGCCCTCATCTACTTCCATAGGACCAGGACGATTCAAGTCAGTCTCCCGGCCCTCAAGATCGCGCTCTAAGGTCGACGAGGCACGGGATGACCTCAACCCAGCATCGGGCACGTCAGCACAAGCCTCCATTGCACCATCATCCACTGGTTCCGATAACCAGTCCTCTAGGACCATATCCTCAAGAGTTTGATCAAAGTTGGCCAGAGACAGTCCTTGTAGACCAATGAGGGCAGACAAAGCAGGAGAGGGAACTCCACTACTCTCACCACTAGCGATGAACTGCCGACTGTTCTTTCGAGTCAAAGGAACCTCATTCTCTTCCTCCTCGTCATCCACACCGACAACACAAGTAGCACCCCCATTGGGGTCAGCAACAGGCGGAGCACCCACATTGAGATCAGCAGCAGATTGGGGACACCCATTGGGGTCAGCATCAATAAGTCCAGTCGCAGGCGTTTCTTCGGTAACATGAACCGAGGTACCAGCATCCTGATCAAAACTGGATACTCGCCGGAGGCGCCTTCTTTTCTTCTTTTGCTCATCAGCAGAAGGCTCAGGCTGATTGGTTCGGCAAGGGCGCCTCGGGCGAGCACTGACAGGCCTTCGAACATCCAAAGTCGTATCAACCTCTGGAAGGGGCACCACTGCCAACGCCCCAGCAGGAGCAGCGTCAGAAGAATCCTCAGCTAGCAAATCGAGCATAGTGTTTATATCTGCATCACTAGGGTTCAGGGGCACCTCGAAATGGACCTGCCGTTCGTCATCAGGAATCTCCCCAAGCGAAGCAACCAAAGCACTGACTTCTTCCGCAGAGGGTCGCACTCTAAGGCCCAAACTGCCATCAGTAACAGGTGGATTCGATACAAATAGGGTGAAGGCTTTGGGAGGAGGCAAATTCCAGGCCGAGTACGCCACTGGAGCACCAACATTTGACACCTTGCCCCTAAGGATCATTTCAAGTCGGCTCACCAAGTCTGCAGAAGGGATTCTCCTGTTGGTAACCCGAGTTGAGTCGGCTAGCCCTCGGTACAGATAAGCTGGATAGGCCCTGTCTTTCAGTGGTTGGATATTCTTGAAAACAAAGTCAGCAACCACAGCTTCAGCAGTTAGACCTCTCTCTTTCAGCAGTCCAACTTCAGCTAGCAACACACCTGCCTCAGCTACCTCCTGGTCTGTGGGAGACTCGGTCCAGCTCGGGGTACGAACGTCTGGCTGTCTTCCCGACCGGGAGGGGAGAGAATTCCCATAATTATCAACTATAAACCACTCTAGGCGCCATCCCTTAATACTGTCCTTAAGGGGGATCTCAAGATATTCAGTTTTCCGCCCGCGGCGCATCTCCAAGCTGGCACCCCCGACCAACTGATGTTGTCCCCCAGCCATCCCAGGGCGACAATGATACAAATACTTCCATAAACCAAAATGTGGCAGCACGCCAAGAAAGGCTTCGCATAAGTGAACGAAGATGGAGATTTGCAGAATTGAATTAGGGTTTAAATGGGTCAAGTTAACATGATAGAAATCAAGGAGGCCGCGGAAAAAGGGAGAGATGGGAAGGCCAAGGCCGCGGAGGAGAAAAGGGGCGTAAACAACAGACTCGTGGGTATCTTCTGTCGGAACGGTAGACCCATGGCAAATCCGCCAAGAACAGAGTTCCCGCGGAGGAAGAACCCCGATGGATACGAGATGAAGGAGTTCGGTTACAGAAATGATGGACATATGGTTACCTGCGAAAGGCAACTGGCTGTTGGGGTCGATTGGAGGAATCACCACAGCAGACGAGCTCGCAGTCTTCCTCTTGGGTGCCATCTCGATTCCACCAGCGAGCAAAGTGGGAGGCGAATGGCAGAGAGGATTCAGAAGCGGGAAAGCAAGAACTAGGGCACGGAAAGCAAAGGCGGCTAAAAGCACAACTCTTATGGGATAGCCAGATACCGTTTCAAAAAGTGCCCAGTCATCACCCGGCGGTTATTTCCAAAACCCCAGCATGCCACGTGGAACCCCGACAGTTATCTCCAGAACACTGGTGCGCCACCTCATCACTCGGCCATCGTCCTCAAAGTGGCTCGCGCGGCCTGCTATCACTCGGCGTTGCCTCCAAAACGCCGATTTCATACCCAGTCGCTCGGCATTACCTCTAAAATGCCGACGTCGCTTTCCAGTCGGTCGGCGTTGCCTCCAAAACGCTGATTTCATGTTCAGTCGCTCGGCATTGCCTCTAAAATGCCGACGTCGCTTTCCAGTCACTCGGCGTTGCCTCCAAAACGCCGATTTCATGTTCAGTCGCTCGGCATTACCTCTAAAATGCCGACGTCGCTTTCCAGTCGGTCGGCGTTGCCTCCAAAACGCTGATTTCATGTTCAGTCGCTCGGCATTACCTCTAAAATGCCGACGTCGCCTTCCCAGTCGGTCGGCGTTGCCTCCAAAACGCTGATTTCGTTTTCAGTCGCTCGGCATTACCTCTAAAATGCCGACGTCGCCTTCCCAGTCGGTCGGCGTTGCCTCCAAAACGCTGATTTCGTTTTCAGTCGCTCGGCATTACCTCTAAAATGCCGACGTCGCTTTCCAGCCGCTCGGTGTTACCTCCAAAACGCTGATTTGGTGTTCAGTCGCTCGGCATTGCCTCTAAAACACCGACATCACCTTCCAGTCGCTCAGCATTAACTCTAAAATGCCGATGTTGCTCTCCAAACACTCGGCGTTGCTTCTAACACACTGATACAGTCTTCAGTTGCTTGATGTTACCTCTAAAACGTCGACATCATTTACAATTTACTCGGCAGCTATTTCTGGAAGCATCAGTTTGATCCCCAAGTCATTCGTCTACTGTTTCAAAGAAATCAGCTTTATGAACAAGCGAGACGAGTCATCAATAGGAAACCAACGTCATTCTTTCATTCAAAGGGAAGATAATAAACTTACAAATCAACTCTTTGCGAGTTGATACTTCCCTACTATTACTACATTACATTACTATCTGTCGGCGTTCCGAGACCGGGGGGTCCTCGAGCCGACGAGTGAGAGTGCCGCGTGCCCCAGCCCAGATGGGTCGAGCGCGTGGAGCGAGCGCGAAGGGGGGAACAGAGAGAGAGGTCGGTGGCCGGAGCCGGGTCGTGAGGGAGTCGGAGAATTCCCGCGGCCTTCGTGTTCGTCCCGCGCCCAGGTCGGGTGCGCTTGCAGTAGGGGGTTACAAGCGTCCGCGCGAGGTGAGGGGAGTGAGCGGTCCCGAGAGAGCGCCTGCCCCTGCCCTTCGTCCCCGCGAGGCCAACCTTCTCTAAGAAGGCCCTGGTCCTTCCTTTTATAGTCGCAAGGAGAGGATCCAGGTGTACAAGATGGGGGTGTAGCAAGGTGCTACGTGTCTAGCGAGGGAGAGCTAGCGCCCTATGTACACGCCAAGGTGGCAGCCGGAGAGATCTTGGCACCCTGTAGGTGTGGTGTCGTGGCTGTTGGAGGAGTAACGGAGCCGGATGGGGGGACAGCTGTCGGAGTGGCTGGGCCCTTGCTGACGTCCTCCTGCTTTCGTAAGGGAGCTGGGAGTCGCCGTCGTCATGGTCTAGCGGGGCGCCATCATTTGCCTATCTGGCGTGGCTGGCCAGATGGGACGCCGGTCTTGTTCTCTGCGACCCAAATCGGCTCAGGGCAGGGTGATGATGACGCTCCCTGTTGACATGGCGGTCTCATGTCCTAGGTCGGGCGTCGTGGAAGCTCCTCCGAAGCCGAGGTCGAGTCCGTCCTGCAAGACAGAGGCAGAGTCCGAGCCCTGGGTTCGGGCGAGGCGGAGATCGTTAGGCAGAGGCCGAGGCGGAGTCCGAGCCCTGGGTCGGGCGAGGTGGAGTTCGTCGTCTTCCGGGGCCTTAGCCCGAGTCCGAGCCCTTGGGCGGAGCGGAGTTCGCCGTCTTCCGGGGCCTTAGCCCGAGTCCGAGCCCTTGGGCGGAGCGGAGTTCGCCGTCTTCCGGGGCCTTAGCCCGAGTCCGAGCCCTTGGGCGGAGCGGAGTTCGCCGTCTTCCGGGGCCTTAGCCCGAGTCCGAGCCCTTGGGCGGAGCGGAGTTCGCCGTCTTCCGGGGCCTTAGCCCGAGTCCGAGCCCTGGGTCGGGCGGAGCCTCCTATGGTACTTCTGGCGAAGTCTGGTCGCCCGTCGGTCTTACCTTTTGCGTTAAACGCCCCGGTGACTCGGTTGGTTGGCGTGGTGATTTAGTCAGGGTTTCTTCTTATCGAAGGCGGGGCCTAGGGCGAGCCGGAGATGGGTCTGCCGTGAAAGAGGAGGCCTCAGGCGAGACGGAGTCATCTTAGGGTCGGCTGCCCTCGCCCGAGGCTAGGCTCGGGCGTGGCGTGGTCAAGTCACTCGTATGGACTGATCCCTGACTTAATCAAACCCATCAGGCCTCTGCAGCTTTATGCTGATGGGGGTTACCAGCTGAGAATTAGGCGTCTTGAGGGTACCCCTAATTATGGTCCCCGACAGTAGCCCCCGAGCCTCGAAGAGAGTGTTAACACTCGCTTGGAGGCTTGCGTCGCACTTTTTTGCAAGGGGACCAGCCTTTCTCGGTGGTACTTTGTTCCGGTGGGTGCGCGTGAGCGCACCCGCCGGGTGTAGCCCCCGAGGCCTCGGAGGAGTGGTTTCACTCCTTCGAGGTCTTAATGCCTTGCGTAATGCCTCGGCTGGACTAGCGGTTCCCTCATGCGAGCAGGGCGTAACCCAGGTGCACTGTCGGGGCCCAAGTTCTCGGGCTGGTATGTTGACGCTGTCAACGGTTTGGCCGGAGCCGGGTTTGCGAGAGCAGCCCCCGAGCCTTCGCACGGAGCGAGAGGACGATCAGGGACAGACTCGACTTTTTATATACGCCCCTGGCGGCCCTTTCCGCAAGGAGGAGGGGGGAGTGCGCCATGTTACCCTCGATGGGCACCGAACATGGTGTCTCCGGTGAGCTGCAATCGGGTAATCCGAGTGGACGTCCGTGCCCCGTTCGTTGGGGGTCGGCTAGGGGCCCGGAGGCACGCCCAAAAGTACCTGCGGGTGATCTGCCGGACCCGGTCCCCTAGCGACGGGGTCCGAGGGCTCGTTGCCTCCCTCCGATGGGATTCCGTTACAGAGTCGTTCCCGCTGGTCTCGGAAATGTCCTAGGGTACCTCGGGAGCGCAGCCCGAGCCTTGGTTATGTATCGAACGTACCCCTGGTCATCCCTCGCTCGGCGTCTGAGGCGACTGTGAACCCTTCGACAGGCCAGCCTTCGAACCCCTGATCAGTAGGGGGCACGGAGCCCTAGTAGCCTGAGGCGGTCATGGAACCTTTCGGGAGGCCGACCTTCGAACCCCTGACCAGTAGTGGGTGTCGGGCCCACGCGATCTGAGGCGGCTGTTGAACCCCTCGGGGGGCCAGCCTTCGAACCCCTGATCAGTAGGGAGGCTCGGAGCCTAGTTCCTTCACGGGGAAGGATCCCTTTGGGGTTATCCCCCTTCTCGGTCCCTGTTGCAAGAGATAGAGAAAGAAGGAAAAGGGAAAAAGGGTTCGAAATTGAACGTCGGGGCGTACCTTTTTCCGGCGTGGTCGTTTTGGCGAAGGCGAAACGTCACCAGCCGCTCCCGCCCGTAGCGCTGTCCGCCGAGCCGCGGAGTTAATGCGCCGGGGTGAGTAGTTGGCGAGGTTGCCGTTGCGCGTGCGCGAGCCGTTCGAGGTACGGGTCACGGGCGCGTCGTCTTCACGCCGTGAGAGGGGGTTCTCTTGCTGCCTCCGGATGGGACATGAGCTTGGCAAATGGCGTGACCGCTGCTCTCGCGCGCCTGCCACCGTCATTACTGCCGGCCCATTTTTGACCGCTTTTGACCGCTGCGCCAGGCTGGCGCTGCCGGGTCGCGGGCTGGGTCGCCTCGAATCGCGGTATCGGTTCCACAATCGAGGAGGTGCGGTGGTGGAGCGAGTGGCATAGCGGTTCGCATGCAGCGCCCGGCGCGCCAGTTGCACGACACGTGGGCTTGAGCCGTCGCGCTGGCCTGTCAGGAATCGGAGAGGCGCGTCCACTTGGCGCGGTTGCATGCCGCCTGCATGGCCGCCTGCCCCTTTCGCCCGCTGGTCCGGGCAAAAGTGGAGGGTTACATGTAACCGCTGGGTGGTTGCGTGCGTCGTGCGCGGCGGTTCGGCTTCTTCTGCTTAGAGCCGGTCTGCATGACAGGCGGGCCCCAGCCCCCGCGCCGCAGGGAAGGGCTTTGGAGGCGTGTTGGAGAAGACTCAGCCCGTGACGGTTGAGGGCGCAAGCAGGGGGAGTTGCCTTTAAAAGGAGGGCGACCCCCTTCGTGAGGTAACCGTGTCTCCTTCCTCCCCAATGCATTGTGTCTCTCCATCTTCCGAGCCCCCGGATGGGGGAAAACCGTCGTCTTTTCGCTCCATCGCTGGAGGAACGCAACTCCGCGGGAGTTGGTACCTTTCAGCCATCGTTCGGCTTCAAGGATTTTCATCATGCAGCCCGGCTGCACCCCTCCACCGGCGGTCCCCCAAGAGGGCGACCTCCGGCTTGATGGTGGGGGAAAGCGAGCCGGGCTGCGGTCTCTGCCCCTCCCTCAGCCTCAAGGATTTTCATCACCAGGCCAAGAGGGAGGACGAGGCGAGCCAGGGAGCTGTCTCCGTGTGGGTCGGTTGCCCTCTTCTTCCCCGTGTGCCTGGGGGGAGAACGGCATCCTCCAGCTTCGCGGAGACTTCCTCCAGCCATGTCGGAAGTGGCGGGTCCCGAGGCGTCGGCGGACGGGAGTGGCTTCTCTACTGATGAGATTGCCTACTCCGTCAGTAGCCCTGGGTCTCCGTCCCCCGGCCTGAATGGCTGGCTCTCGTCCTCGGGGGGTGAGAGTCTTTCCGCTGCCCCGCAGGCCCACCCCTATCGAGTGGGGTTGTTCGTACCTGCGGGGTGGGGGAACCGGAGTTCCGTTTGTAATGGCACTTCGAGTGCCGGGTTTTTTGTTCATTTCGGCTTTCGGGGCCTGAACATGTATGTAACTTCGGCACAGAGCCGTGTTTTTTCCTCATTTCTGAGCACTAAGACTCGCCTGTTGTTTGCCTGAACCGCTTCACCAAGCATGAGTCGCCCCGTGTCAAGGTGACGAGTGAGGTATCCGTATCCCGGAGGCGTAGGAATCCCTCGGCTCGGTCGGACCTGTTGTCCGAGGCTCCTCTAGCTTAGTTAAAGAGACCCCTCGGCCGCTCTTCGACGAGCCGAGGCCAGGGGTAGCGATATCAGCATGAGCAGAGGCGTTGTCGGCTCGGAAATGAAACCTGGTTGGCCGGAGCCTAGCCGGGTTGTTTGTTGGCAGGATCGTCGTCGGAGTTGCTCAGCCGAGGCTTCGGACCGAGCTGGCGCCCTCGGAAGGTGGTCGGTCGAGGCCCCGGAGGTGGCCGGCCGAGCCGTCCGCTCGGGCCGGGTTCTCGGAGAAGTCCCGGGCAGAGACTGCTCGAGCGTGGCAATGACGTCGCCCTTCGGAGCGGAGGCCCTCGGACCGCGTCGCCGCCCGAGGCTAGGTCGGGCCTTGCCGAAGGTGCTGTCGATGCCGAGGGTGTCGTCGCCCTCTTCCAGCGTCAAGATCCGAGCCTGCAGGGTCAGATCGTCTTGTAGCGTGGGCCTTGCGCGGCCGTTGAGGCCAGAACACATACCCTTGTTGCGTTATAAAGCTGCGTCTCTTTTCCTCTCGTTTCGAGTATCTGGACTTTTTGTCGGTAGCAGGGATGTTAGTGCGAGCAAGAGTTGCTTCTCGCGGAAGGTGATGAGTGAGGTATCCGTATCCCGGAGGCGTGGGAGTCCCTCGGCTCGGTCGGCCTTGCCGCTTACGCGTACTTTTACCCGCCCATGAAGCCCTGTCACCGACTCGGTCGAGAAGGCTCGAAGAATCGCTTCGGCAGAAGAGCTCCCATACGTAAAGACTCGTTCGATCCGCGGATTCGCCTTATCCGAGCGCGAGTTACTTATCGCAGAAGGTGATGAGTGAGGTATCCGTATCCCGGAGGCGTAGGAGTCCCTCGGCTCGGTCATCCTTGACTGCTTACGTGTACCCCGTCGTTTCCAGGACCCGCTTTTCGAAGTAGTCAAAAAGCACGAAAGATGTTCTGGTAAAAGGGATTTTTTGTTCGAGGAAAATTTTGACGCAGAGGGGGTTTCCCCCCTTTTAGCCCCCGAGGGAGGGTCGGGCTCTGCCGAGGCGAGGCTGACCCTTCCTTGTTGACTAAACTTTGCATGGGTGCGAGGTATATAAACAACTTGGAAACATCTTAAGGGTAGAAGCGACATAGCTGTTGGATGTTCCAAGCGTTGCCGTAGACCTCTCCTTGACTGTTGGCCAGCTTGTACGTTCCGGGCTTCAGAACTTTGGCGATGATGAACGGCCCCTCCCAGGGGGGCGTGAGCTTGTGCCTCCCACGGGTGTCTTGCCGCAGCCGAAGCACCAGATCGCCCACCTGGAGGTCTCGGGGTCGGACCCCTCGGGCGTGGTAGCGTCGCAGGGACTGCTGATACCGCGCCGAGTGTAGTAAGGCCCTGTCCCGAGCCTCGTCCAGCTGGTCCAGCGAGTCTTCTCGGCTAGCTTGGTTGCTTTCTTTGTTGTAGGCCCTCGTCCTCGGGGAGCCGTATTCCAGGTCCGTGGGCAGGATGGCCTCGGCCCCGTAGATCAGGAAGAACGGCGTGAAACCCGTGGCCCGGCTTGGCGTCGTCCTCAGGCTCCAGACCACCGAGGGGAGTTCCTTCATCCATCGCTTGCCGAACTTGTTGAGATTGTTGTAAATCCGAGGCTTGAGCCCTTGTAGAATCATGCCGTTGGCACGTTCCACTTGCCCATTCGTCATGGGGTGCGCTACGGCGGCCCAGTCTACCCGGATGTTGTGATCATCGCAAAAATCCAAGAATTTTTTGCCGGTGAACTGGGTGCCATTGTCGGTGATGATGGAGTTCGGGACCCCGAAGCGATGGATGATATTGGTGAAGAACGCCACCGCCTGCTCGGACCTGATGCTGTTCAGGGGTCGGACCTCGATCCACTTGGAGAATTTGTCGATGGCGACCAGCAGGTGCGTGTAGCCCCCGGGCGCCTTCTGCAGAGGGCTGACGAGGTCCAGACCCCACACAGCGAAGGGCCAGGTGATGGGTATCGTCTGCAGAGCCTGAGCGGGCACGTGGGTCTGCTTCGCATAGAATTGGCACCCTTCGCAGGCGCGGACAACTCTAGTGGCGTCAGCCACCGCCGTTGGCCAGTAGAAGCCTTGGCGGAAAGCATTCCCGACGAGGGTTCGGGGTGCTGCATGATGACCGCAAGCCCCCGAGTGTATTTCCTGCAGGAGTTCCTGGCCCTCGGCGATGGAGATGCATCGCTGGAGGATGCCCGAGGGGCTTCGGTGGTAGAGTTCCTTCTCATCGCCCAGCAAGACGAACGATTTGGCACGTCACGCTACCCGCCGAGCCTCGGCGCGGTCGAGGGGCAGTTCTCCTTGGCGGAGATATTGCAGGTACGGGGTTTGCCAATCTTGATCTGGCACGACCCCGTTCTGCTCCTCCTCGATGCGCAGTGCTTCGCCCTCGGGCTCCGAGGGTTCCTCGGGGTGAGCCGAGGATGGCTCGGGCTGGGCCGAGGTCACCTCGGACGAGGCCGAGGGTGCTTCGGGCTCGGGCACGTCGCCTATGTTGACGGAGGGTTGGTGCAGATCCCGGGAGAAGACGTCCGGGGGAACCGTCGTTCGCCCCGAGGCTATCTTCGCCAGCTCGTCCGCAGTCTCGTTGTAGCGCCGGGCGATGTGGTTAAGCTCGAGCCCGTAGAACTTGTCTTCCAGGCGTCGAACCTCCTCACAGTAGGCCTCCATCTTTGGGTCGCGGCAGAGGGAGTTCTTCATGACTTGGTCGATGACGAGCTGCGAGTCGCCACGTGCATCGAGGCGTCGGACCCCTAGCTCGATGGCGATTCGCAATCCGTTGATCAGAGCCTCGTACTCAGCCACATTGTTGGACGCCGGGAAATGGAGGCGTAGCACGTAGCGCAGGTGTTTTCTGAGGGGCGAGACGAAAAGCAGGCCCGCGCCAGCTCCCGTCTTCATCAGCGACCCGTCGAAAAACATGGTCTAGAGCTCTGGTTGGATCGGAGCCGTTGGTAACTGGGTATCGACCCATTCGGCTACGAAATCCGCCAGTACCTGGGACTTGATGGCCTTCCGAGGGGCAAACGAGATTGCCTCGCCCATGATTTCCACCGCCCATTTCGCGATCCGTCCGGAGGCTTCTCGGCACTGGATGATCTCCCCCAGGGGGAAGGATGACACCACAGTCACCGGATGGGACTCGAAGTAATGTCGCAGCTTTCGCCTCGTCAGGATCACTGCATATAGCAGCTTCTGGACTTGTGGGTAGCGGATCTTGGTTTCGGACAGCACTTCGCTGACGAAGTAGACTGGCCTCTGAATGGGCAAAGCATGCCCCTCTTCCTGCCTTTCGACTACGATCGCGGCGCTGACCACCTGAGTGGTTGCGGCGACGTAGACCAGGAGGGTTTCTCCATCAGCTGGGGGTACCAAGATGGGCGCCTGGGTGAGGAGCGCCTTCAGGTTCCCGAGGGCTTCCTCGGCCTCGGGAGTCCAAGTGAAGCACTCGGCCCTCCTTAAGAGGCGGTACAGGGGCAGGCCTCTTTCGCCGAGGCGCGAGATGAAGCGGCTCAAGGCCGCGAGGCATCCCATGACCCTCTGTACGCCTTTTAAGTCCTTGATAGGCCCCATGTTTGTGATCGCTGCGATCTTCTCCGGGTTGGCTTCGATGCCCCGCTCGGAGACGATGAACCCCAAGAGCATGCCTCGGGGCACCCCGAAGACGCACTTCTCGGGATTGAGCTTGACGCCCTTCGCCTTGAGACACCGGAATGTCAGTCCGAGGTCGGAGAGAAGGTCGGAGGCTTTCCTCGTCTTGACTACGATGTCATCGACGTAGGCCTCGACCGTGCGACCAATGTGTTCGCCGAACACATGGTTCATGCACCGCTGGTACGTTGCACCCGCGTTTCTCAGCCCGAACGGCATTGTGACATAACAGTACATGCCGAAGGGCGTGATGAAAGAAGTCGCGAGCTGGTCGGATTCTTTCATCTTGATTTGATGATACCCTGAGTAGGCATCGAGGAAAGACAGGGTTTCGCACCCTGCAGTGGAGTCCACAATTTGGTCGATGCGAGGTAGAGGGTAGGGGACCTTCGGACATGCTTTGTTGAGACCAGTGTAGTCTACACACATCCGCCACTTCCCCCCTTTTTTCCTCACAAGTACAGGGTTGGCAAGCCATTCGGGATGGAATACCCCTTTAATGAACCCTGCTGCCATCAGCTTGTGGACCTCCTCGCCTATCACCCTGCGCCTTTCCTCGTCGAATCGGCGCAGAGGCTGTCTGACCGGCCGGGCTCCGGCCCGAATATCCAGCGAGTGCTCGGCGACATCCCTCGGTATGCCGGGCATGTCCGAGGGACTCCACGCAAAAACGTCGGCGTTTGCGCGGAGAAAGTCGACGAGCACTGCTTCCTATTTGGGGTCGAGCCCGGAACCGATCCGGATCTGCTTGGAGGTGTCGCCACTGGGGTCGAGAGGGACGGCCTTAACCGTCTCCGCTGGCTCGAAGTTGCCGGCATGCCGCTTCACGTCCGGCACCTCTCGGGAGAGGCTTTCCAGGTCGGCTATGAGGGCCTCGGACTCGGCGAGGGCCTCGGCGTACTCCACGCACTCCACATCGCATTCGAATGCGTGTTTGTACGTGGGGCCGACGGTGATGACCTCGTTGGGGCCCGGCATCTTGAGCTTCAGGTAAGTGTAGTTGGGGATGGCCATGAACTTCGCGTAGCATGGCCTTCCCAACACTGCGTGGTAGGTCCCTCGGAACCCGACCACCTCAAACGTCAAAGTCTCCCTTCGGAAGTTGGAGGGTATTCCGAAGCAGACAGGGAGGTCGAGCTGTCCGAGGGGCTGGACGCGCTTCCCGGGAATGATCCCGTGGAAGGGCGCAGCGCCTGCTCGGACGGACGACAAGTCGACGCGCAGGAGCCTGAGGGTCTCGGCGTAGATGATGTTGAGGCAGCTGCCTCCATCCATCAGGACCTTGGTGAGCCTGACGTCGCCGATGACGGGGTCGACGACGAGCGGGTACTTCCCCGGGCTCGGCACGTGGTCGGGGTGGTCGTCCCGGTCGAAGGTGATGGGCTTGTCGGACCAGTCTAGGTAGACTGGCGCCGCCACCTTGACCGAGCAGGCCTCCCGACGCTCTTGCTTACGATGCCGAGCCGAGGCGTTTGCCGCATGCCCTCCGTAGATCATGAAGCAATCGCGGACCTCCGGGAACTCTCCTGCTTGGCGATCCTCCCTTTTGTCGTCGTCGTGAGCCCTGCCACCCTCTGCGGGCGGCCCGGCCCTGTGGAAGTGGCGCCGAAGCATAACGCACTCTTCGAGGGTGTGCTTGACGGGCCCCTGATGGTAGGGGCACGTCTCCTTGAGTGCCTTGTCGAAGAGGTTAGCACCTCCGGGGGGCTTCCGAGGGTTCTTGCGCTCGGCGGCGGCGACAAGGTCTGCATCGGGAACGTCGCGTTTCGCTTGCGACTTCCTCCTGCCTTTCTTCTTGGCGCCGCACGGAGTAGACGCCTCGGGAGCATCTTCCGACGGGCGGCCCTGGGGCTGCTTGTCCTTTCGGAAGATGGCCTCGACCGCCTCCTGGCCGGAGGCAAACTTGGTGGCGATGTCCATCAGCTCGCTCGCCCTGGTGGGGGTCTTGCGACCTAGCTTGCTGACCAGGTCGCGGCAGGTGGTGCCGGCGAGGAACGCGCCGATGACATCGGAGTCGGTGATGTTGGGCAGCTCAGTGCGCTGCTTCGAGAACCGCCGGATGTAGTCTCGGAGAGACTCTCCCGGCAGTTGCCGACAGCTTCGGAGGTCCCAGGAATTCCCGGGGCGCACGTACGTGCCCTGGAAGTTCCCGGCGAAAGCCTGGACCAAATCTTCCCAGTTGGAAATCTGCCCCGGAGGCAGGTGCTCCAACCAGGCACGAGCGGTGTCGGAGAGAAACAGGGGGAGGTTTCGGATGATGAGGTTGTCATCGTCCGTCCCACCTAGTTGACAGGCCAGGCGGTAGTCCGCAAGCCATAATTCCGGTCTCGTCTCCCCCGAGTACTTCGTGATAGTAGTCGGGGGTCGGAATCGGGGCGGAAACGGCACCCGCCGAATGGCTCGGCTAAAGACCTGTGGACCGGGTGGTTCGGGCGAGGGACTCCGATCCTCCCCGCTGTCGTAGCATCCCCCACGCCTGGGGTGGTAGCCTCGGCGCACCCTTTCGTCGAGGCGTGCCCGACGGTCACGATGAGGGTGCTCGTCGCCGAGGTGGCCTGGGGCCGCAGGCGCGGTGTTGCGCGTGCGCCCGGTGAAGACCGAGGCTTCCCGCGTGAGTCGGGAAGTCGCGGCACGAGGTTCCGAGGGGTATCCCTGCCTTCGGGAGGCAGAGCTCTCGGCCCGCCGGGCCGCAGCGCCTTCCAGGAGATGCTTAAGTTCTCCCTGGATTCGCCGACCCTCGGTGGTTGATGACTCCGGCATCGCGTGTAGGAGCATCGCTGCAGCGGCCAGGTCCTGACCGGTTCCGCCGGATGCGGGAGGCGGTCTGTCCCTGGCGTCGTTGGCGACGCGGTGCTGGAGACCTTGGGGCAGGTGACGTATTCCTCCGGCCGGGGGCTGGCTCGCCCATACCTGCCCGATGTTCTGGCGGATTGCCTCGAGCGCTCCTGCTCCCTCATCGAGCCCGGCCTGCGCCCCGCGGACTTGCTCGAGCTGTGGGTCGTGACCCCCCGCCGGAACGGGGACCACAGCTAGCTCCCGCGGGATGTCGGCGCGAGGCGCTGGCCTAGGGGGATCACCATCCTCCGGCATGCCGAGACAGCCGCCTCCGGAGGGATCCCCTAGCTCGATGTGGAAACATTCGCGACTCGGGCCGCAGTCCTTGTCGCCAAGGCTGCGGCTGCCGTCAGAACAGTCGGAGAGGCAGTAGTCACATGCGGTCATGAAGTCCCGCATGGCACTAGGGTTGCCAGATCCGGAGAAATCCCAGAAGATGCTGGGGTCGTCATCTTCCTCGGACCCAGAGGGTCCGTAGGTCGAGACACCCGTCAATCGGTCCCAAGGCGACCGCACACGAAACCCCAGAGAGGTTGCACTCGCCTCAATGTGAGCGTCCGCCAAAGCGAGGTCGCCAGGCGGGCTGAGGCCGAGTCGAAATGACGAAAGATGGGTAGCAGTCGGTACCTTTTTGTCGACGAGGGGCGATGAAGTCAAGTCGGGGGCTGACCGCACCGTCGTCTTGGGTACGAGGGCGACGTCCTGCAGGCCTTCCGTGAGCGTGCTGGCGTCGTCCACTTGCTCGGAGTCGACGTGTTGCGGGGGGATGGCGCTCGCGTTTGCCTTGAACGCGAGGGCGACGCTTGGCGTGTCCTCCGTCGAGGCGCCGGGGATGTCGATTTGCTCGACAGCCGTCGGAGCGCGATCTCCCGCTCGGCCCCGGTTGCCCCGCCTCCTCCTCCTCCGATGGCGAGGGAGAGGATGGGGCGAGCTCGAAAGTTGTCCTTCCCTCACGCGGGAAAGACGTCGTCGATTCCGCCGCCGGCGGGCGGGATGTCCGCCACCATTGTCGCTGTCGCGCGGCGGTGGAAGGAGTATCATGTCGTAGTTGCCGTCGAGAGACATGAACTCGAGGTTCCCGAAACGGAGCACCGTCCCGGGTTGAAGAGGTCGTTGGAGACTGCCCATCTGGAGCTTGACGGGGAATCGAACGTCAACACGCAGCAGGCCCCTACCTGGCGCGCCAACTGTCGGCGTTCCGAGACCGGGGGGTCCTCGAGCCGATGAGTGAGAGTGCCGCGTGCCCCAGCCCAGATGGGTCGAGCGCGTGGAGCGAGCGCGAAGGGGGGAACAGAGAGAGAGGTCGGTGGCCGGAGCCGGGTCGTGAGGGAGTCGGAGAATTCCCGCGGCCTTCGTGTTCGTCCCGCGCCCAGGTCGGGTGCGCTTGCAGTAGGGGGTTACAAGCGTCCGCGCGAGGTGAGGGGAGTGAGCGGTCCCGAGAGAGCGCCTGCCCCTGCCCTTCGTCCCCGCGAGGCCAACCTTCTCTAAGAAGGCCCTGGTCCTTCCTTTTATAGTCGCAAGGAGAGGATCCAGGTGTACAAGATGGGGGTGTAGCAAGGTGCTACGTGTCTAGCGAGGGAGAGCTAGCGCCCTATGTACACGCCAAGGTGGCAGCCGGAGAGATCTTGGCACCCTGTAGGTGTGGCGTCGTGGCTGTTGGAGGAGTAACGGAGCCGGACGGGGGGACAGCTGTCGGAGTGGCTGGGCCCTTGCTGACGTCCTCCTGCTTTCGTAAGGGAGCTGGGAGTCGCCGTCGTCATGGTCTAGCGGGGCGCCATCATTTGCCTATCTGGCGTGGCTGGCCAGATGGGACGCCGGTCTTGTTCTCTGCGACCCAAGTCGGCTCAGGGCAGGGTGATGATGACGCTCCCTGTTGACGTGGCGGTCTCGTGTCCTAGGTCGGGCGTCATGGAAGCTCCTCCGAAGCCGAGGTCGAGTCCGTCCTGCAAGACAGAGGCAGAGTCCGAGCCCTGGGTTCGGGCGAGGCGGAGATCGTTAGGCAGAGGCCGAGGCGGAGTCCGAGCCCTGGGTCGGGCGAGGCGGAGTTCGTCGTCTTCCGGGGCCTTAGCCCGAGTCCGAGCCCTTGGGCGGAGCGGAGTTCGCCGTCTTCCGGGGCCTTAGCCCGAGTCCGAGCCCTTGGGCGGAGCGGAGTTCGCCGTCTTCCGGGGCCTTAGCCCGAGTCCGAGCCCTTGGGCGGAGCGGAGTTCGCCGTCTTCCGGGGCCTTAGCCCGAGTCCGAGCCCTTGGGCGGAGCGGAGTTCGCCGTCTTCCGGGGCCTTAGCCCGAGTCCGAGCCCTGGGTCGGGCGGAGCCTCCTATGGTACTTCTGGCGAAGTCTGGTCGCCCGTCGGTCTTACCTTTTGCGTTAAACGCCCCGGTGACTCGGTTGGTTGGCGTGGTGATTTAGTCAGGGTTTCTTCTTATCGAAGGCGGGGCCTAGGGCGAGCCGGAGATGCGTCTGCCGTGAAAGAGGAGGCCTCAGGCGAGACGGAGTCATCTTAGGGTCGGCTGCCCTCGCCCGAGGCTAGGCTCGGGCGTGGCGTGGTCAAGTCACTCGTATGGACTGATCCCTGACTTAATCAAACCCATCAGGCCTCTGCAGCTTTATGCTGATGGGGGTTACCAGCTGAGAATTAGGCGTCTTGAGGGTACCCCTAATTATGGTCCCCGACACTATCACTACACGACGGTTCACTTACAGCGACCTACGGTTGGTTGCTAAAACGGCCTTCAGCGACCTACGGTTGGTCGCTAAAAACCTTTAGCGACCCATAAGGATGGTCGCTGTAAGTGCCGTCGTTAAAGGCTTTAGCGACCGACATCTTTTTAGCGACCGACCGTCCATTGCTAATATTGTATATTTAGCGACCAATCGTGGGTTGCTGTACTATAGATTTAGCAACCAACCGTAAGTTGCCATACTATACATTTAGCAACCAACAGAAAGTCACCCTTTTACAGTTTTTATTAATAATAATATACATTTAATTAAGCACCATAAATCACAGATTTTTATACACAAATCATAAAGACATACACAGTTAATCAGTATACCACAGTCATAGATCCATCACATAAACACAAAAGCACCACAATTATATATTCACAAAAGCATCACAATTATAATATCATTCACAACTAGATCACTAATGTTTCATATCACTCCAGCTATTGTTCAAAAGCCAACAACTACATCACTCTAGCACAATAATCACAAAGAATTGAGGGTGACAACAGCTCCTCTCATTTTGCTCTACATACTTTCTTATGTTCCCCTAGCACAATAAAAACTTAAGGACAATCCAGATTATGATCCATGCTATAGATCCTGTCTGAAGCATCCACTCAATGAACTCATTTGACCGTTCTTGCTGAGGTTTGGCGCCATTTTGATAGTTCTAGAAATATGATGATTCTGATTTGCGGTTGATGTACTGCGTACCACCTGTGTCTTCCGAGAGCCAGACCTAAGGGTGTTGAAAATCCTCTCCAGCGAGTATGGCCTTTTCTTTTCAAGTTTTATCTGATGAATCACAAGTATGAGATGATATGAAACCTCCTACCAACCAGGAAACTGGAATGAAGAGTGAAAAAAAGAGTTATAAATTCAGAACGGAGAAACAAGCGCACCACAAGCTTTTGTATGGCTGCTTCTGCTTCAGCTTTCTGCATATTCTCCCATACAGTCATTTTTGCTTCCTCTCCCTCAATCCTTTATACAAAAAAGCAAGTACATCCAACTTATCTATAAGAAAACAAAGCTGAACTACATGGGATCTGAGCAACTTTTACGATGGGAAGTTAAACAAATCAAATCAAGCACTGACATAGAGATCTAGCTAACCTGCGGTACAAATTTAATTAGTATGGACATGAAAACAGAAGGGGCAGCCTAGTTGGACAGGTTTTACGAACCTCTGCATCTCCACATGATCAATATCTCCTGAAAAGGAAAAGAACTCCTTAATGTCTTGCACAGTTGCACTAAGAGAGACATTGGTGACCTTCACTGTCCTCACCTGCAATAAATGGAATATTAATATGAGTTCTGAAAGAAGTACTGAAGACTATAATGATTGACAAAACGAGGGAAGGGACAATTGCGAAAATCAGTGGATATTAGTTCCTTTGGCCTATTGACTTGAGCTTTCTCATTTGCATACATGTAAACCATACCCAGGCTTGTGAAAATCTGCTAAGAAGCATTAAAAAGACAAACATTATCTCTATCATAGAAGCAAGCTTAGTAGATACTACCGTTGGGATGCCTGTAAAGCTCATGAGCTAGATCTCATTGACTTTTTTTTACAACTGTATAAACGGCAGAGAGGAATAGAGGATCCAAGTATTCCGTTCAAACTTGCATGCATATAAAGGTATGATGTCTCCTCAGACTGCTATCCCCACATGGCTAGAGATTATTTTCTCAAGCGGTCTGGCACCATTAGTCCCAATGATTCAATGGAGGAGTGGTAAAGGCATATGCATTTGGAAGTCCGTAAATGCTTTTGCAGTTGCAGAACCTGGTAGTCAAATCAAACTCTAAAACTAGTACGGTATGATCCTACTCGCAGCAATCCCCTGGGCGTATCACAGCGCTTAGTATCTTCTCATTCACAAGTGTGCACCCCTATAGTGATTGCTAGACTGCTAGAGTCACAGCAAGATCTAGACCATGTCACAAATCATTCAACAGTGATGTAAACTAGCCTATACTGGTAAGACTACTTGTAGCAAATCCTCTGGACCGAACCCACCGCCCACCGCCCACCGGAAGAGGGTTCATAGAGGGTTCATAGAGGGAGGGATGATGCAGCAGCAGCACTCACCGGCGCGTCCACGGGAACCTCCACCGCCGTCGCCATGGGTGCCTGGGGGAAGCCGATTGGATTGGATGGTGATTAGGGAGCGGATTAGCGGTGCTAACTTGATTGGATTGGCTTCGATGCCGATTGCAGCCGCGCCGGACGCAGTACGCCGGACGCCGGAGCTGGAGCGCAGCCGCGCCCACGCAGGAGCAGAACGCCGGGAGCAGTGGAGCCTGGAGCGGACGCCGGGAGCAGTGGAGCGGACGCCGGGAGCAGTCGACGGCGAGCTGCGGCAGGCGGCGGCCGAGCAGTGGAGAGGATCTAGGGTTGGCTGGTGGGCGGTCTCGGGCTCTCAGCTACCTGCGGGCGCAGTACAGACGTCCACCCGTAGTGCGGTCAGGGAGACAGGGAGGACCGGACTCCGGAGGAACGTTCCTCCCAGGGCACGTGATATTGGGCTAAGTGGGCCAAGTGGCTATTGGGCTTACGGGTGACTGCTGTGTACGGTTTTTTTATTCGGGTTACGTGATATAAAAATCGAACCCTAACCCGATAACTGAATAGATACGATCTGAGGACCGAACCCAAAAACCGAAACCCGAAAAACCGACCAATTCGGTCTATTCGGGTTCGGGTTCGGTTCACGGGTTTAAAATGCCCAGCCCTAGGGAGAATAGAGGCGGCGGCGGCTGGGAGAGAAGACAGGGAGCGCGCCGCTGCAAGGTTTAGGTAGGGTTTTCTTTTTTTTATTTATTTCGAAATGCATTTTTAAATTACTAAAAAATTTATAAAAAATTTACCACATAAATAATAAACATTTGAATAAATTATTACGAATGCAAATAAATAATAAACATTTGAATAAAATTTATTACCCTATTTATCGTAATAACTAAATTCATTATTTTTAGTTGATGGCTTTTATAGTGTTACAACAACTCAAATATTGCATCATCTTCTCTAGGATGCTCGCTAAACTCATCATCATTGTTACCATGATTTACTACGCAATTTAGCGATCAATGTTTATTTGTTTTAATTAATTTTTAGTCACTAACACCTACAGGTACGTTCAGGCTATAAGATTTGATAGTGATCCTTGCTCTATAGCGACCCACTGCTAGTCCCCGATGACATCTATAGCGACCAACCATAAGTTGTTAAATTTCTAGACTTTTAGCGACCAACCGACCGTTGCTATAAAAGGATTTAGCGACTGACTGTCGGTCCCTAACCTTTAGCAACCAACAGTTGGTACCTAATAAGGGTCGCTAAAGATCAACCGTCGTGTAGTGTACTACTACTACACTACGCTATACTACTCTACATAACGACTATATTATTCTAACTATACTATACTAATATCTAAAAGACCAGTGGCATCTAGCCACTGGCCCTGTTGCTGCTGCCGCCGCCGCTGCCCCTGCTGCTGCCGCCCCGATTGCTGCCCCTGCTGCCGCCGCCGTCACCGTCCTTGCCGCCGCCGCTCCTGCCGCTGCTGCTGCCGCCCCGGTTGCTGCCCCTGCTGCCGCCGCCGTCACTGTCCTTGTCGCCGCCGCTCCTGCCGCTGCCGCTGCCGTCACCGTCACCGTCGCCATCGTCGTCGTCACCGCCGTCGTCGTCGTCGTCATCCTCGTCCTCGCCGCCGCCGTCCGAGTCCTCCTCGTCCGAGGAGTACTCCGACTCATCCGAGCCCTCGAGCCCGGAGCGCTCGACGGCCCGGATATACGTCCAGACCTCCGCCGCAAGCCCCTGGGAGTCGTCTGAGTCGTCAGACGACTCATGCAGGGGGACGGGAGCCGGAGACCCCTCAGACCCAGAGGAGAACTCCTCCTCTGAGTACTCCGAGTCACCAAACTCCTCTGATGGAGGAGTTGGCTCGCGCTTGCGCTTGCGCTTGTTGTTCTTGCCCATGGTGGAAGCAGAAAGAAGAGGAGCGAGGAAGGCAGCAGAAGAACAGCGAAGAGATGTGAAAAAGCCAGAGAGACAATGGCGTTATTTATAGAAGGAGGAGGCAACCGCTCACCTCCAACCGCGGTCACCGAATAGTCGCAAAGCATTCAATAAGCACTTCAACCCGTCTGAAGACACGTCAGGCGGCTGACGCCGTTTCACGCAACACTACACCCATTGGGACTCCAGTCAACAGCGCGAAGGATATGATTACACTCGCCGTCACATCACATTACTACTCAGAAGCAGCCGGCTAAAACACTCAGCGTACCAAGACGTCCCTTGCCCACACCCATTGGGGGGGACGCCCAGGAATTATCAGTATATTTTTCAAAATGGTCACATCTGTGCAGGGCACGCAGTGAATGCCTCAACACAAAAATGAGATATCAGTGAGAGTTAGAGGGAAGCCAAATATAGCCAGTGGAGTACAAAATATGGTCGACAGAAACGACTTGAAGACTAGACAGAGAATGTCCATCAAATGTCCAATCAGTCACAGAGCAAATAAATTGCACTACCTAGCAAGATATGGATGGATTGCGAACTCGGCTGCAAAAGACAAAATACATGCTGACCTCTGAAGCATAATATTGATGACATAGTGCGGATGACATCATGCCAATTTTTTACAAGCAGAAAGGATAATCTTCAGCAAAAAGACACAAAAGGAAGACCTTCGAGTGGATTATCCTCAAAAATCCACTTGAAGGTCGGAGGCTACACCCATTGGGTGCACCTCCGGTGCACCCATGGATTATCATTCCAAGCCAAGATAGTGCCAACTTCTAAGGCGTGGGACAAGATTAAAAGGCTAGCTCTCAATCAAAACGCAGGAGCACAAATGGAAACAATTTCTGAGGAAGACCTTCGAGTAGATTATTTTTTAAAAAAAATCTACTCGAAGCTCAGGGGCTACACCCATTGGGTGCACCTTCGGTGCACCCAATGAAGTTCAGAATCCTACAAATTGAAATGCCGACCTCTAAGGCACAAACTCGAAACTAAGCTTCGGTCAACGAGTGATCGAAGCAGGAGAGGACAACAGGAGGTCATTTTCTTCGAATCACCTGCAAACTGGACCTGGGATCTTTGGGCTGATTACCTCTAAATTAACCCAAAGATCGGGGGCTTGTGGGGGATAGATATCCCCCGGGTCCACTGAAGAGTAAAAGACCTCGCGAAAGGCCCAAGGGCCCAATAAATCATAAGGTCATTCTCTCGTGGGCCCGGGGAAAGACGACCAGCAGAGCAAATCAACATGAGGCCGGATTGATGTAAACCCGGACGGCCCACGACGTCAAGCGAGCGACCACAATAGAGATCCAATTTTCCCGCGCTGGAGCCCCCGTGCAACGGAGCCATGCAGGGATAAGTCGGCGAGGGTTACGCGGGGATAAACTCAGGAGGTTCACTATCTTTTAGCTACTCGTTGTTATCATATCCACATGTATTGCCCCACGATCGAGTATATAAGGACTAGGGGGCACCCCTTCAGAACGATCGACCTTTTACTTAGCCACCCACGTCAACTCTCTGTAATCTCAATTCAGAGAGCTCTTTTGTAACCACATCCATCAAGCATACTCACCAGGACGTAGGGTGTTACGCATCTCTAAGCGGCCCGAACCTAAAAACCCTGTCCACTGTTCCTCGTGCGATCGGCACGAACCATTTTGCTACAGTCGTCGACACCGTCCTACTCCAAAAAACACCTTGAGGGGCAACCCCGGGTGTGCGGTCGGACCCAAAACACCGACAGTGTTTGATATAGTTTTTATTGCTTTGGTCCCTAAACTTCTCCCCCTTTGGCATCAACCACCGAAAAGGAAGACATTAAAAGCATGTAGGAAGTAAATAAAAGCTTGCCCTCATCAAGAATTTTATCAGATGATACCACTTGAAGAATACTAAATTAAACCACATGAAGGATGTCAGTTGAAAGGATTACTCCCCCTAAACGAGTGTTCTCTTTAGAAAGAATTTTCTCCCCCTTTTTAGAGATGAAAAATACTCCCCCTGACAGAGATCCTCTACTTAGGAAAAAGCATGTGAAAATTAGAGGTGCAAGACATGATTTGAAAAGACTAACTTCCCTTATGCATAGGTAACAGAATATGAGTTAACTACTTATGCATTTTTAGCAACATGGAAGCATATGATATGAAATATAGTCTAATCAAACATTGGAGAAGACATGTAAATGATACTAGATGTAGTCTCAAAAGATACCAATTGAAAGTCAATGGCGAGCTTGAGAGACATAAGAGTTCTTGGAGATTTTGCAGTGGAAGATTATTGTCTTTCTCCGGGGACCTCATTTTCCTTACAATGAGACTATCACATGAAATAGACTTGAAAAGGCGTTAGTCTCAAAGTATTAGATTATAGAGTAACCTCCCCCTGAAGGTGTGCATACAAGTTTTGAATACTTGTAGGAAACATGCACTTGATTTGATATCAAGAGGGGCAAATTATCTATAATCTAAACTTTGGCACATAAGTTAAATGATACAACTTGCAGAAATCAAAATTTTCAATTGATGCATCATTTACTATGGAGTGATATAGAAGCTATGTGTCGTGCTTTTAGCTAAACATTTTAAACCATGTAGGTTTGCTTAAGTATATGAATTGAAAGCAAGCAATCCTACCATGTGATTTACCTAGTATGCATGATTTTAAACAAAAGTAAATGACAAATGTAATACTAGGCAAGAAGGGTAAACTAGATACAAGGTAAATAGATACGCATATCTAAAAATAAGAGATACAATAACTCTAGTTACCTTAGTCATGGGTGGGAAATTTGGGTCCAAAATTTTCACTAACCCACTTGGCAATAAACTTGATCCTATATGATGTATCCCATGATATACATCCCAGCTTTGCCAAGTCACCAAATTTCCCGAGGACCTTCGGTCCACTCACTTCCCTTTCGGGATCCAAACCTTCTTGGTGCTTTTCATGGTTGAAATTATTTCCTTTGGCACCCAGATACGTTTGGCCCCTTTTCCTTTGTTGGCTTGCTTGTTGGCCTTGATTGCTATCACCTTTCCATTCTTTTTCTTCTTGATCAAATATGGTGTAGCAGACTTTTTATCCACCTTTTTATGTAGGTGTTGGAGATTTTGCTTGATGGCTTTTGCTTGAGCTTTTGCCTTTGTTTATCCCCGGTCATCGCCTTGCATTGGAAAGACTTATGGTCTTCCTTGTGGCATAGCCTACAGATCACAGTTTCTCCCTCCATAGGCTTGTTCACTCCCGTAGTGGTGTTATCCTGTGGAGGTTGGATTTGTTTGGCTTTGCCTTTCTTGTCATATAAAGCCTTTCCAAGGCGAGCCACTTCTTGCTTTAATTGTTCATTTTCCTTTGCAACCATTTCCGAACATGTTTCTACAACAATATTCTTAACAAGAACTTGGTTGTCGGGGTTAGAATCATCAATTAAATCAAAGCAGGAAGTAGAAGTATCTTTCTTAATAATTTCAGGTATTTCAACTAAAGATACTGCTGGGGTGCTACCAATATTTTCTAGCTTAGTAGTTAGCTCATTATTATGTATGCAAAGAATTTCCATTTTCTCTAGCAAATTTTCAATAGCTTCTTGGGAGCTAGCTAACTTAGCCTTAAGTTTTTCATTCTTTTTAATGAGACCATCATCGGTAGCAATGGATGGAGCACTAGATTCTAATAGCTCAATTTTAGTTGACAACTCACTATTTAAGTTTGCAAAAGTTTCAAATTTTTCTAGCAAACCTTTATAATCATTTTGGGAGCTAATCAACTTATTTTTCAAGGTTTTAAGTTGAGCTTTTTGCTTGGTGCAAACATCCTGGAAAAACTCTATGGCTTCCGCAAGCTCATCTACAGAGGGCTTTCCCTCACCTTCATCATCACTACTACTTTCATCACTAGGGGATGGAATGCTTTTGTTACCTCTTACCATAAGGCATTTGTGTGATGACCGTGATGAGCGTGATGAGGACCAGTGGTTGCGCGTCCTTGAAGGTTCATCTTCACTTGAAGAATCATCCCAAGTTCTAACACTTGTTAGCGCCTTGCCTTTGCTCCTCTCCTTTTTGGGTTTGCCCATATTTGGATAGTTGTCCCTGAAGTGGCCCTTCTCCCCACATGCGAAGCATCCTCTCTTTCTTTGCTTTTTCCTGTCAATGTTAAAGAGAAGATCCTCGGCCTGCAGGGGCACACCCATTAGATTAATCTTGCGGATCATCCTCATTACCTTTCCGACACGTCAGATTGTTTCTTCGTCCTCGGAGGATGATGTGCATGGTTGATTATCTTCATCATCATCACTTTATTCTTCTTCCTCTTCTTCGTTTGAGGAACTTGGAGTGGGAGCCTTCTTTTTGCCCTTCCTTTCATCACATGCAAAAGCATATGGTCTTGAGGAAGTTGGCTCCTCTCCCCGACACATTTTTCGCGACATCTCAAAAGTCGCAATTTTCCCAATCACAATGGTCGGGGTCATGTTGCTCAAGTCCTCCATGTTGTGAAGGATGGTGATGATGCTCCCATATCTTTGTTGTGGTAGCAGGGAGATAATCTTCCTTACAATGTCTGCATCACCTAGCTTATTGATGCCAATAGAATTGAGCTCATTGATAATTAGATTCAAACGAGAATACATGTCTCTAACAAGCTCATCATCTTTCATAGAAAAAGAGTTATACTCATTTAAGACTAGGCAATGTTTTTACTCACGGACATTGGATGTGCCGTCATGGAGCTCATGCAATTTTAGCCAAATCTCATTAGCAGTTTCAAGGTAAATACTTGATTAAAAATATCCATGCTAAGAGATTCATACAAGCAATTTTTGGCTCTAGCATTTAAATGAATTTCTTTTTCCTCACTCGTGGTGGGTTTCTTGGGATTCTTGAGGGGTTTCATCCCATCACGAGTGACTCTCCAAACACCTAGATCAACGACCTCTAGGTAACAAGCCATTCTAGCACTATAATATGGGAAGTTAGTGCCGTCGAAGTGTAATGGCCTATGGGTATCCATCCCTTCCTCTAAAAAGCGTCGGCTCTTTTAGCGGTGAAGCTAAAGCGTTTCAAATGAGCCAAACCGGGCTTTGACACCACTTGTAGGAAACGGGTGATGCCTAAGAGGGGGGTGAATTAGGACTTCTAAAACTTTTACTAAACTAAGCCACACTTAAATCCCTAGAGCAAAACCTATACAAGTAATCAAACTAGAATGTGCAAACTAGGTTTTGTCTAAGTGTTGCTATCTCTACCGCAAAGGCTAAGTTTCAATCTACACTAAATAAGTATGAATACAAGATTGAAACTTAAATGCTTAATGTAAATGCAGAAACTTAAAGAGCAAAGTAGAGAAGCAAACTCTCGTGGATGACGCCGGTATTTTTACCGAGGTATCCGGAACCACGCAAGGTCCCGACTAATCCTCGTTGGTGCCCCTACGCAAAGGGAAGCCCACGCGAGGGCCAAGCACCACGGTCGAGTAACTCCGTAGAGAGCCGTGGGCCTTCTCCACGCGCAAGTGGTGCTCCGCTTCTGGCTCCTCTCGGACGCTCTCCGCCATCTCCACTATCGAGCTTCCGGCCGAAACGCCATGGGCCTCGTTCCCTCTGGTACACGGTGGCGACCGTGACACAAACGCGGTTATCACGGTCTCGCAAGACTCTCGCCCCACTCGGTACAATTACAACGACTCATGCAAGAGCCGAGGGGTTGTGTGGTTTGTATAAACTCACTCAACTAACTAGGGTTCACCTAGAGCAAGCGCTAAAGCGGTCTAACTAACCTAAGCACTTCGCAAAGCACCTACGCTAATCACCGAGTGATTCTATTAAGCACTTGGGTGTTTGAGCTCTTGGAAATGTGCACTATATGCCTTGGTATGTTGCTTGGGCTCCCACACCTTCAAATGGCCGGTTGGGTGATGTATATATAGGCCCAATCCAAAATAGTCGTTGGAGAAAAGCTGCAGTTCTCTGCGGCACACCGGATAGTCCGGTGGTGCACCGGACAGCGCACTGTAGCCTATCCGGTGCGCCTAGCCGTTGCCCTGTCAGAGCAGGTGACCGTTGGTGCCGTAGGCTTTTCACACCGGACAGTCTGGTGCTCACACCAGACAGTCCGGTGGTCTTCTCTCCGAGTGCCACCTGAAACTAGCCATTGGGCTGGAGTTCCCTGGTGCACCGGACAGTCCAGCATGTGGGCACCGGAAAGTCCGGTGTGCCACCGGACAGTCCGGTGCGCCTTCGCACAGACAGTCCGCAGCAGCACACTTGGACTTTTCTTGGATCCTCTTAATGTCTTCTTTTGAGGTGTTGCTTTCCTCAATTCCTTAGTCCAAGTAAATCTTGCATCCTGTGAACTACAAACACAAACACTAGAAAACTTATTAGTTCACGGATTGTGTTGTTCATCAAACACCAAAACTTAATTAGCCAAATGGCCCGGGGTCCATTTTCCTTACACCCCCACCAGCAGTCTTCTGATGCTTCTGAGGGGAGTCCGAATCGAGGGGTAGGTCTGAGACAAAGGACCCATCGGCGCGACGCAGTCGGTGTCGCCTTACTCCATCCGACCTCCCGGTGGCGTCCGGAGTGGAGGAGCTGCATGCAGGCCCCTTGCCCTTGTCCGAGGAACTGGGGACCGCAAGAGGGACTCTAGGGGCCACATCAGCAGGCTGGGGGCCTCCCACTGGTACACCAGGGATGTGGATCCCCTAGTGGGGGTCCCGGCCGCCGGTCTGGCGGACCGCCACACCACTCTCATCAAGGGTCGACAGTCGAGCCAGCACCGCTGACCGCAACCCTGGGTTGTCGCAGAGAGGCAAAATGCCCTGAGGAGGCATCAAGGATTCAGGGATAAAAGCCTCACCAGTGGTCCCCCTCACCAAGATTTCTAACTGCTCCTAGGACAGGTCAGTCCTAGGCCCGCGCTGGATCCTGCCAATATCGCTGGGGCCGGTAAACCAGCAACACAAACGTGGCCTCCCCTGCAGTGGCATGACTCGGCGCTTCAGGAAATCACCGAGTACGTGCATTGAGGTCAGGCCACCAACCGCTAGTTCCTTAATCCTGTCCAGGACGGGCTCGAACTCCGGCGCGAGGCATGGTTTTTCCCTCCACTGCTTCCGGCCGAGTCTGGGCCCATCACTCGGAAGGGCAAGTCGGTCGCTGACCTCAGCACTGGCGATCACCCAGTCGTGCCGCCAGTTCTCCCACCTCGCGCCGCCAAGGGAGGCAATATAGGTCACTGTTGGATCTGACCTTGTCTGGAAGTAGTAGGCCCCAAGGTGGTCTTTGCCCTTCCCAGACCTCACTAGCACAAAAAACTGGCGAAAAAGGGAAGTGCAAGCTGCCACTCCCACGAACATCTCACAGAAATGGACAAAGATGGCCACCTAGAGGATTGAGTGGGGCGTGAGGTGCTGGAGTTGGAGTCCGAACTCCTCCAGCAGCAGCAGGAAGAACGGTGAAATCGGCAACGCCAATCCACAGATGAGATAGGAGACGAAGAACACAAACTCCCCTGCGGCAAGACCACCGAGGGGAGTAGTGCCGGCCCGGATCCTCCCGGCGAATGCAGGCGAGCCCCACCCGAGCAGGCGGCACATCGAGTCGAGCGCCTCCTCGGTCTGGTAATGATCGGGGTGGACCAGCATGACCATGGCGACCACGGCGGCAGAAAACTGAGAAGCACGAACGCGGAAAGGCGTGGAAGGCTCAGAGGCGAAAGAGCGGAGCAATTGGGGAAAATGCGAAAGCAAAACCGCTGCGCGCGGAAAACCCCTCCTTCAAGGGATGGCTCCCCACGTGCCCTGGAAAATTCCGCCTAGCGCATACCAGGCGCCCGAACAACTCAGTCGCTAACAAAGGGGCCCGGACCCGCAAGTCGCATGGCTGAAGCGTTGGTCTCCATGCGCAGGAGAAGTAAACCGTCGCGCACGCTCCCACGTCGCCTTGGGGCCGCTGCCGGAAGATATTCTTAACATAGGCGGGTCCAACGAGGCGCCTCATGCATACAGGACACGACCAAACCGCCATGTGTGGGGGCCACGCACCAGACTGCCGCAAAGGCGGGCGCGACGGTTGGAGTGACCAGTAGCAAACTGATAGCATGCGCGCACTGGGTTGGTACGGCGCATGCCAAAAAAAAGGAAAAGAAAAAAAGATGCCCCGGTCTCTGGTCATGAAGAGCTTATGCAGGATGCAGGTTATGGGCCCACCTGCAGGCTCGCGCCCTCCCCTGAGGTGGGCCCGGGGGCCACTATCGGTACCTTAGATCAGGGGTACCCCTTGTTACAAGGTAAAGACGCTGTGCCAGCAGTAAAGTCTCTGGTTGCGCGATAAGCGACTCACCATCGCGCAACCTCAGTCGCCTAGGAGTCACCACGTGACCGAGGGAAAGGACATGCCCCAGATACACGTAGTGGGTCCGGACCTGCTACGTGGGAAGCACCGGACCCCGTGCATGACGGGCGGACCTCCGAAGAAAGATCCCAGACCCTTCTGAGTGGGGTCCGGACAGATCACCACTGGGTCCCGAGATTCGGTAGCAGGGAATACCCAGACCCTGGCCTGGAAGGGATCCAGTGCTGACACGTGTCTGGGGCTTGCACTGCGCTCCCCGCACAGGTAGAGACCCACCGCTGCCGCATGGATTGTGACTCATGACGTAAGCCAACGGGTGGAGTCTGACATCGGGCCACTGAAGCCGCGCAATCTCTGCATTTATTGCAGAGAGGACGCGCCGCCTGCCACCAAGCCAGCGAACGATGTGCCCTCTCGGCATTTAATGCGTCCAGTCCACTCCGCTGGCAGGCGGCGTCAGACGGCGCGCCTTTCCAATCAAACAGTGTGCCCGAGCCATATGGCGCACTGTGCTTATTATCCCTTCCGCGTGAAGCTTCCCCTGTACACCGAGGATACAGAGATCTCGGGTGTCAGGGCACTAGAAGATTGCCCCTGCAGCAAACGTTTGTGGCTCCAAGTACTATAATCGCTATATCCCTGGGCCCGCATGTCGGGGCTCAGTACCTTTGTGCATGCCCCTCTTCGGCTATAAAAGGGGAGGCATGCAGCATCACAAGACAGATCCAACCCTAGGCTTCCTTAGACACTCACAAGTTCATACAAGCTCTCAAGCAACACATTACACAGTGGAGTAGGGTATTACGCTCCGGCGGCCCGAACCACTCTAAACCCTCGCGTGCTCTCGTATGTTCATCCACCAATCTCGTAACAAGCAAAACGCTTAGGTCCCTCCTCTTCTCAGGATTTAGGGCGGGTGCAATCCGCCACCCGGCCAGAGAGATTTCCTCTCCGACAATTTCCTATAGATAAAATAAGATACCACAACTAATTGCTTGCTAACAATGTCAAAGATAACATTGGTCACTTCTCGATATCTCCTACCAAATACTACATTCGTTCTCGAATATTTGTCGCCCACTAGTTTATATCTCCGTTCTTGAATATTTGTCGTCCACTAATTCATTTTTGAACTAAACAACAACAAATAAAAAAGGACGGAGGGAGTAGAAAACGGTGATGACCTTGTTCCTCCAACTAAACGTCAAAATAGAACCACCATTTTTCCAAAAACACAGATAAGACCATCCCCTCTCTCTCTAGTCACTAATAGGGTGTTTGGTTTGAGGAATAAGCTAGTCCATTATATTTTCACCCATCACTTTTTTGTTTGGTTTGTAGAATGAAATTAGTTGATCCATCACCACCTTATTCCGATAGTTAGTTAGTACCAACATGAGTAATAGGGTTATCCCACCAAATTTGAGAAATGAACTCATGATGCACCACCTCATATTGGATGGAGTGATTCCTCAAACCAAACACCCCCCTAAAGCCATGTTTGAAACTTCTAAAACTAATAGTTAGCAGCTAAAACTAGCTGAGAGTTTTAGAACGGAGCAGGAAATAGACAATCTAATTGTTAACAATTAGTTGTTAGCCGCTTAAACCCAACTAAAATCAAATGAAAACTTATTGGCTAACTAACAATTAGCTTTAGAATGTCATATACAACCTTAGTTTTATCCATGTCATATATTTTAAAGATATATTCCCTTCATTTGAAACTTTAAGATATTTTAGTCTTTTCTAGATGTATAAGTTTTGGTACGCACTTAGATGTACTATCTATATGTCGTTTAGGCTCGTGGCATTTGTGCAAGTGCGTATGTTTAATTGCCTGTGTGATAGGACTAGACATGGCCCCCTAAAAATGTGATGTTTCATGTTTGAAAACGATGAAAAAAGTTGATTCAAGATTAGCCTACGTTTGAAAATAACGACATAACAGGGGTCCCTAGCGAACTTTCACGCGCAAGTTTCCCTGCAAGAATGGATCGCGAGACCAAGAACAGTAGACCAAAGACAAAGGAAGGCGAGGGCCACCATCCCCAAAACCCGTAAAAAAACCCGAATTGACAAATTGAGTCGACGGGGAAGGAAATAAAGAAGGGGAAGAGCACGCGCCGCCGCCAGCACCGCGTCCGCCATGGCCGCCTCCTCCCGCCGCGCGTCTCAATTGCTGGGGTCCGCGGCCTCCCGCCTCCTCCTCGGGCGGGGCTTCGCCGCGGCAGCCGCCGCGGCGCCCTCGCCGGCGGTCTTCGTCGACAAGAGCACCCGTGTGATCTGCCAGGGCATCACGGGGAAGAACGGCACCTTCCACACCGAGCAGGCCATCGAGTACGGCACCAACATGGTATGCCCTCGCCACTGCCACCCCTCGTTTGTCTCCCTTGATGTGCCCCTCAATGGCTCGATTCGTGTGCTCCGTCCCGTGCCGCGCGATTCTAGGTGTTGGCAGAGCTCGTGCTGCGCGATCTCGTGGGTGCGAGGTCGCCGATCTCCATTTCCTCGGGCCTTATTTTTTTGTTTGGTTCGTTATCATTTACTGAGTTGATTTTATTGCTAATCGATGTCAGTAACATTCTCTAGTAATATTGGTGCTTTCCACCATGCAATCTACTAAGCCAGCATTTGTCTGTAGATCGGAAGCATACGCATTTCTCAGGATGCATAAGCGTATATGGTTTGAGAAAATAAATCCTCACAGGAAATCTGATTTGAACCAAGGATCTTGAGATTGTGAGACCCATCATGAATGTTTAAAACCTTTAAGCTCTTCTAAGTACAACCTAACAAAAAGGAACCATGTATGAAGATGTAATTATTCTTCACTAAAGTGGGGACAGGGCAATTTTTGTTTCCAATCTGTGTTATGTAAATGGGCGGCAGTCCTCAGACAACCAAATTGTGATAATAGGAAGAAGTGAGGCACTGTTGAAGTCTGGTTTTTAGCATGAGGGTTCCATGGATCTGGCATGTTTTACATATATGTTGTTTTTTTTACCAGAAAACTGTAGGGGAAACCGGGAAACCCCTGCAGCATGAATTTTCTGGCAAAAAAGGAAGCCCAAGGACTTAAAAAATTGTACAGACCCAGCAACTAAATAATTACAAACCGACTAGGGGCCTGAAAGCCAGTATTTCTAGCCGCAGTAGTCACCGAGTTAGTTCTTAAGGGTGCCCACGAAATTCTTCTTCCAAGACCTGGACTCGGGGGCTGGATTTACATTTATGTTGTTGACCACTAGATTCATATAATTAACGTGTCACACTATTTCTAACAACGGAATTGAACCAGATGCTACATTTTCCTGCTATATGGTATTATAGTAATATTATTATGAATACAGCTGAGCGGTTCATGCTGCACAAAATATTTGAATAATGATTTGTATATTCCAACAGTATTTGAGTACATAGATATATCTTTTAAATCTAATATTGTTATTTTTTTATGTTTTGCCTGTAGCCTGTGTGACTCTCTCTCTTTTGTATTAAGGTTCTTTTTTGTTGTAACAGGTTGGTGGAGTGACTCCTAAGAAAGGTGGAACTGAACATTTAGGGCTCCCAGTGTTTAACTCTGTAGCAGAAGCTAAGGCTGAAACAAAAGCTAATGCATCTGTTATATATGTTCCACCACCATTTGCTGCCGCCGCTATAATGGAGTCAATGGAGGCTGAGCTCGACCTTGTTGTCTGCATTACGGAAGGAATTCCCCAGCATGACATGGTAATTTTTAACCATTTCTGTACCTTGTTAGTCATCTGAGCCTGGTAATCTGCTGAATCGTCTCTTGGTTTGGCAATCACTGCACATGTAAATTATAAAGTCTTTTATTTTTGGCAAAAATACTAGAAAATAGTGTGAATGTGTGGTCAATGCTAGTTTATCTTGCGCAGACGGATATGTAGTAGGCTATTATTCTTTTTTGTGCAGGATGGGGCTCAAATTTTGGTAGATAGATGTAGGTGATCCAATTAGACACATATTTTACCACCATGGTTCATTGAGCGGTTTGCTTACGGACATTCCTTTTATGTCATTTCCCCCCTGCATATTGCTATTAGTTCACGTCATAAATCAGTTAGTTATATGTTGCTTTGTTAATGAAACTCCATGAGGTGACAGCATATTTTTCATTTGCAAATTTAGGTGAAAGTGAAGGCTGCACTAAATAGACAATCTAAAACTCGATTGATTGGGCCAAATTGCCCTGGTATCATTAAGCCTGGTGAGTGTAAAATTGGAATCATGCCAGGTTACATCCACAAGCCTGGGCGTATTGGGATTGTATCTCGTTCTGGTACCTTGACATATGAAGCGGTATGTCTGTTATTATTATTATTATTTGTATGTGCGAATCTAATCAGGTAATTGTTTGGTTAATGCATGTCTGATTTTTTGTTGACAGGTGTTTCAAACAACAGCTGTAGGCTTGGGGCAGTCAACTTGTGTAGGCATTGGTGGTGACCCATTCAATGGCACAAATTTTGTTGATTGCCTTGAAAAATTTGTCGATGACCCTCAGACAGAAGGTACACCGTTTGAGATTAAGGCCTCATACTTTAAGCAAAACTCTTCTTTTTTAAAATCTATTATGAAATCTTCCTGGATTATGTACTCTTCTCTGTGGTATTAATCCCTTGTGTTTGACATTTTTGGGACTTGAATACTTAAAAAAACTCAGCCATGGAGGGAAAGACCATCCATCCGGTATAATGCCTGGGGCCAGCACTTAAGGCTTACACAACCCACTGATGGCTAAGAAGAGACCGAAACATGGTCCTGGCTGAAAAAATCTTCGAACTTTGACCCCCCCCATCACTAGTGGGCCATCACTGCCCACTCTGCAACGGCCCAGCCAGAGGGTGGCACGCAGGACGTAACTCGTGAGTGGGCGAGACACAGCGAGAGGATTTTTTTAATCAAGCCAGAAATTCGCTCCCGAGGGGGATCGAACCCAGGACATGGAGGTTCTACTCGGAAACCTTTAACCATTAGGCTAGAGGCCCTTTCGCTGGGACTTGAATACTTAAACTGCATTTTCCTTATTTCAAATGCTACATCATATGCTTTTTTCAGTCAACACAAGTTCCATCCTATTTTGTATTGTTCCAAGTGTTCAATACTATTTTATGTCTTCCAGGCATTGTTCTCATTGGTGAAATTGGAGGTACGGCTGAGGAGGATGCTGCAACGTTCATCCAGGTAAGAGTTTGTTAGTTTGGATGTTCTTTTTTCTGTATTATATGCAATACCATGCAATTTCTATCTTGAGCACTCAAAATTATAACCTATATATTTATCTTCTATGATCTTTATTGCGGTTCAAACATGATGAATATTAAAACTGATGTCTTCTCAAATATTTTTCACCAGAGTATTTGATTGATGAGCCTGTGCTATTTCTAAACAGGGTATCTAATTTGTCTTTTTATGCATACCAGAGTACTAGATTGCTAATAAAAAGTACTCATATCCGTCATGTTGTTGGCCTTTATTTCACAAAATATTTCTGAACTGTTGTTTTGTTTCCTCTGGAGTATTTGAGTGTTGGCAGTTGGCACTATGTTTTGAAGATACATACCTCCCTTTTTGCCTTTCACAAAATACAATAATGCATATTTTGTCATGTTTGCGAATGATGAACCGGCTTATTCAGGAGGCATTGTTTGAAAGTAAACGCAACACGTAAACAATTGCACATGTTCTTGCCTCAAGTTAGCTACCTTGGAGATTATGCTTGTAGGAAAGACCCAGAATTAGGCTAGATGCCTTGGCTTTTATTTAACCTAGCACACCACAATCCTAGCTTAAGCTAGTCCATATAGTTCCTACTTCCTAAGGCCCTATTTGTTTCGGATTATAATCTCTATAGATTATATAATCCAGCGCAAATAATCCAATATGTAAACAAACACATAGATTATGGGTTCAGATTATATAATCTAAAGCCCAGATTATGATAATCTCATAATCTCCTCAAAAGTAGCTTATTTGAGATTATTTTGGCAAAAGACCCACTACCCATGGTTATGTAAATGGAAATTACAATATATGCCATCCTTCTTTTCTCACCTCAAATAAACAAACAAGGGTATTACTGTTTTTATGAATAATCTATATTTATATAATCTAGACTACCAAACAACTACATGTAGATTATAATATGTCTAGATTATAATCTAGATTATATAATTTAGATTATAATCCAGATTATATAATCTATAAGCTGAAACAAACAGGCCCTAAGTACGCTGCATTGTGGTGCGCATGTTCATCAATCTGATATATACATTCAGATTTAGTAAGATTACCAATCTACTTTTGCATATTTCTAACGCAAAGGGGAGCTGCATGCCATTGCATTAAGAGCTATTCTTGTGGTATTGCCAGTTTGCCACAGACCGAAGGTAGCTACAATGAACTCAAAAAAGTTTTCATGTGAAATGGAATGACTGGTGACTTTAGAAGTTTAAAAACTGATGCTTATGCCTTATTAAAGATGAAAATGTTAGCCATAGAATCAAAATAGGATGGATGAAATGACGTCAAGCATCTGACGTTCTGTCTTCTGTGTGACAAGAGGGTACGAAGCTAAGACAAGTTTTATAGAATGACGATTAGAACTGCTATGTTGTATGGTGCAGAATGTTGGTTTAAAAAAAGACTACATGTCCAACAAATAAGTGTTACAGAAATGATGATATATGTGATAGGCTTGGGGTAACACCAATTAAAGAAAAACTTGTCCAACACTGGTTGAGATGGTTTGGACGTATCCAACGGAGATCTTTAGAGACACCAACGTATAGTGGGATTCTAAAGCGCGATAGCAATGGGAATAGAGGCAGGAGAAGACGGAGTTGACATGAGATAATATAGTAAAATGAGACTTGAATGAATGGAATATAACCAAAGATTTCTCCTTGAATAGGAGTGTATGGAAAATAACTATCCATGTGACTGAACCTTTTGTTGGGTTTTAACTCTAACCTATCGGAACTTGCTTGGGACATAAAGGCTTTATTGTTGTTGCCTTTGTATTAATGATTCCATGAAGGGATAAATTGTCACCAGTCACTTCTGAAGTGCTGTTATTGGTTTATAGGGATGCATGTCTTGTGTTTTGGTTGTTGGAGCTTATCTTTTTATTAGTGCTGAATAAAAAGTTACATTTTTATAAAAAATAAATAAGTTACACATCCTATCTAGTATCTACTAATTTCATCTGTTTTGAAATACCTCAGGAAAGCAAAACACAAAAGCCTGTTGTTGCATTCATTGCTGGACTTACGGCACCCCCAGGCCGTCGCATGGGTCATGCTGGAGGTACCAACCTAGGTCTTCATTATTTGCACTTTGGGATTCTTAATCTACATATTTTATCTCCATTCAATTTTACTTTTAATGTATTAAGTTGAAATATGATCTTTGCCTTTAGTTGAAATAAGTTACTGGGAACATCTTTTTTACCATTCTATTGTTCATGAGTCTGGGCGAATTTTCATCAGGTTTGGCACAAGTGTTGCATGTGCTAATCCAGTTTGATCCTTCTGTTGTGAACTATGTGCAGCTATCGTGGCAGGAGGAAAGGGTACTGCCCAGGACAAAATCAAGGCACTCAGAGAGGCTGGTGTTACCGTTGTCGAGTCACCAGCGAAGATTGGTTCTACCATGTTTGAAATCTTCAAACAGCGTGGAATGGTAGAATAGACACAGTGGTACATAGAGAGACATTGAGAAACCGCTTTTTGATGCTTGCGGGCAATCGCGAGCAATTCCTCGGTAGATCCGTCTCCCTGGCCACAAACAAAACTACTGAGGTTTTCTTTTCGTACGTGTCTTATCTTTGGAAGATGGCCTGGCCTTCTTCACTTGGATAACCTTTCGATGAGCTCGTTTCAATAAGACGTTTCGGAGCCATGGAAATGCTATGTCGCTTGGAGTCGATGTGGATGCCTAATTTCAAATTTTTATTCTTTACACATTTCATCCTAGGTTTACCTTTCTGTTTGCTTGTATTATATTATCAGCGATACATTGCCCACACAGCTGTGGAAGATTGCTTTGCTTGTGTCATGTTTAATGGGTTTCTCGCGACTCCGTGTTGGCTGATCATCCTCACTGAATCATTGTACTGTCTACCGATGTCCTCATTACTGAATACTCCTTCCAGAATGATAAGTGTGTTCTTTTTTTCCACCACGGGAAAGCTGAATTTCATTATTTGACAGTAACGAAATTACAAAGGTTTGTAACTAAGAAAAAAGGAACTAAACAAACCGCATAAAAACACATTGGAATGAAAAGAAAACTAATCAAACCGCAAAAAAACACATTGGAATGAACACAGAGGGTTCATCCAATTGGCACAACATGAACTACACTGAGAGGCGTTACCTCACAACGTAAAGCGTTCATAGCCACACACATCTGAACCTTTACATGGCCAGATGGCTTTTAACAGGGCACAGGCTGTGCTAAGTTTTCAACAAAAGTCTCCCAGCATGGAATGCTCTGCCTTTAGATGATCCTCACCCTATTGTCACCTCCATCCATTCGATCTCACTGATGAAAGTGCAGCACCGTCTTCTTGAGAATTTCTGCGCCATGCTCCAGCTGAGCTGAGATGACTCCTTTTTATAAACCTGTCCAATATGTTAGCATAGCACAATATGATTTCAGTAGGTGTCTTGTTCTTTTCCCTTCAAAGCACACACCGTTTTTTTGGGTCTTCCACACTGTCCAGCAAACATCAGCTAAACCGATAAAGTGAACTTGTCTGTCCCTTGGTAACACCATTTAATTAACCAGAATAGGGTGAAAGAGTTTGGCCTGACCGTCACCACAAAAATGTAAGCCAAAATGCCCCCATTGATATTTAAACTACCGGACTGGCGGACAGACGAATAACAGTTGATTAACTGATCCTTCCTCTTGGCAAAAAGGCACAAGGACTCCCTTTCCATTTCCTTATGAGCAAGTTGTCTTTTGTCAAAATAGAGTTCTGCAGAGTTAACCACATGGAAATCTTGACTTTAAGAGGAATTTTGGACTTCTAGAGGTGTTTGTTGTCCTTATCCTCACAGTTTCTAAACATATATTTATACACTGATCTGACATAAGACAAACCAGACTTCTCCCACTTTCAAATCACCCCATCAGAGTGGTCATTAGTTTTAAATCAGAACAAATTATTAGACAGGTCTCTGAGTTAGTTTTGCAAGTCTTCAGCGAGCCACCTCTTGAAACATAATCTCCAATTTCGATTGCACATAAAATACACTGAACATTCTGATCAAAGCATATGTTATATAGATTGGGAAACCTATCTATCAGGGATACAGGATGATAGGATCTGATGGTAGATTAGAAGGGGGGTAAATAGTCTTTTTTTTAAAAAAAAAAAACTTAAATGCGTTGGCTATCAAAAACAAGTGAAAAAAATATCGGTCTTGCCAAGACTACATCCTTATATCTACCACAAGCACCTTATAAAGATTGTAATTAAGAAACTAAGGTGCAAGGCTGGTAGAGCCCACCTACAAAATTTTAGTTGGTAAGGTCGCACAAACTTACACAACTAACATTTAAACAACCGAGGAGCTCCTACACATATTAGTGAGCAAAGCACAAAAAGTCTTATCACACTATCACACTCAACTAGCAAAGTTACATGAACTAAACTAGAGAGTGAAACAACTTAGCTACACAAGGTAAGCAAAACTACTAAACTACACAAGCTTACTACCATAAGTTTTTAACTATTTCGATTACCAGTCCGAGGCTCAGTCATCTCAGAGACTATTTAAGACCAGAAGACTAAGATATAGGCCAACTATGAATTGAGGTTACCATTGGTGGATGCATTAAGCTTGCATGGGGTATCTATAGCTTGGTGCTCACACAAATGGACATCAATAGTGGACATGTGAAGTGCCAAGGCACTTATTGGACAATAACTTCAAAAGTCATATACTTTATTTAAAACTAGCACACTTTTGTTTTGTTTAGGGATAAGGGAAGGACACTATGTGCGTGACTACAAAAGGGAGCAAAACCATCCAATGATAAGCGACTTTTTACCATTGTCTTGAGGGGTTACTCGGTTAATCTTCTAAGGATGTGTAGGACCCTTTAATCGACTATAAAGTAGCTAGTTTCAGGCTTGAGGGATACAAGATGCTTATCCTCAGAAGATGTTTTGGAAAATCTTTTGAGAAGATTGTGTGAAGATTGAAACATTTACAAAAAGACCCTCAAGCTCTTATGCTAAACAACAAGAGGATCATGAATACACCCAATGGGTGCGCTTTGCAAGAAAGTGCACACCATTAGAAGAACATTCAAATAGCACTTCGTGGCTTCTCTTAACAAGACTACTCGGATGTTGCGTGGTTGTACTTGGCAATGACCTAGAGATTCAAGAAGACTTCGAAGTTCAAGTATGAAGAGCTTGGAAACCTTGATGGATCAAGATCCTAAGGGTTTTCCATAGGGTCAACTAGCTAGCAAGAAGATCAGCTGGCCACGAAGCTGCTTGAGGGCACAGAACAAGGTGGCATGTTCTCCAAGGAAAGAGGTTATCGACCCACAAATTCATAGTTAGCAAGAATAGGATTAGTATCTTCTTTCTTAGTTGATTAGGACTTGACTTGTCTACCTATCCTCTAGACTATATAAAGAGAGCCAGGGATACTCCCCTTGTAACACATCATAATGAGAAATCCAACACAAGACATCACACCACACAAGATGTAGAATATTATGTTACCCAACAGTCTAAACCTTTATAAACTGTCGGCTCACATTCATCTTTGAGTTTTACTTACATCGAAGCCCACCAATTTATACTCTGAGTAACCTCATAGTGGACTTATCAATCATAAGACACTGATAGCAATGGAGGTCGATAAGGGGCCATGAACCTTTTTCAGATTGAGGCTTGTTCTAACGATGTAAGAGTTCTCCAATAATTATGTAAATTTAGCACCATAAACTATATTTTTAGGAAGTTGCTAAAACACTTTAAGGAGTAAAAAATGTTTGTGCTCCAACAATTCTCTATTTATTGATTGTTGATGTTTAAAATTGTCTATGTCAACAAAAAAATAAGTGAGCCCGCTTTCTACTTTTAATTGAGCTGACGACAGAAATTAGTATCAATAACCTTTTATGACGTCTTGGAAGTTGGAGCTATCGACTAGACGGTCGCGACAATGGCATGAAGGCGGCACAGGAGGTGCTCTGATGGCACCTCGACACAAGAGGTTGTCTGGTGATGACGACGTTAAGGCGTCTGGACGCTTGCTTGCGGTCAATGGGGCGATGGGACGACGCGAACGGTGGAACTATATTTTGAGATGGGAAGTATACGTTAATACAGAGTAAATATATATATATATATATATATATATATATATATATACTGTATTTATATATTACACCTGGGTGCATTCAATATAGAGAATGCACCCAGGCCGAACCTATGTGCCAGGTTCGAGCCAACCGTCCCACCCAGGCCGGTTTCGTCCCTCCCGCACGCTCCGGACAGAATATTTTCACTTTCCCGCCCCCGCCCCTCTTTCTCCGTGAACGGCTCCTCCGTGAACGGCTCCTCAGCGAATGGCTCAACCTCTTCACATAAGTTGCAATCACACCAGACTTGCAGTTGCAATTACACCAGACAGCAGTTGCAATTACACCAGGCAGCAGTTGCAATCATTGTTTTGTTTAACATATTTTTGGACATAGTTATATAGGAGTTGCAATCACACCAGACCAGCCGTTGCAATTACACCAGACAGCAGTTGCAATCATTGTTTGTTTAACAGATTTTTGGACATAGTTATATAAAAGTTGCAATCACACCAGACCAGAAGTTGCAATTACACCAGACCAGCAGTTGCAATCTTGTTTGTTTAATAGATTTTTGGACATAGTTATATAGAAGTTGCAATCACACCAGACCCACAGTTGCAATTACACCAGACCAGCAGTTGCAATCTTGTTTGTTTAATAGATTTTTGGACATAGTTATATAGAAGTTGCAATCACACCAGACCCACAGTTGCAATTACATCAGACCAGCAGTTGCAATCTTGTTTATTTAATAGATTTTTGGACATAGTTATATAGAAGTTGCAATCACACCAGACCAGCAGTTGCAATTACATCAGACCAGCAGTTGCAATCATATTTTTTAACAAAATTTCTCAGAGTTATTCAAATCCGGGGGACAGAGACACGCTGACAGAGAGGCGCGCTGCGGCGCGGGGACAGGGAGACGCTCGGCGGCGCGAGAACAGGGAGGCGCTCGGCGGCGCGAGGACAGGGAGGCGCTCGGCGACGGTGGGATTTAGGGGAGGAGCATCGAGGAGGCGGCGGCGGCGCGGGGAAAGGGATGCGCGCGGCGGCGGCGGGGGGCTAGGAGGCGCGCGAAAACGCCTGGGTGCATTCAATATAGAGAATGCACCCAGGTGCATTTTAGCAGCGCCGTATATATATATATATATATATATATATATATATATATATATATATATATATATATATATATATATATATATATAAGATAAAATATCTTATAATTTGAGCTATAGAGTAATTAAAAACTTAATTTAATAGTAATGAGATGCATCCAGAACCAATACTGCAGCTATTCCTAGTCACAGACGGAAAAGGCCTTCCCAGCTGTTAGAATGTAAACATATCACGGACGATGGGCTTACCATACAAGGTTCCCCATCTTCCTATATGTACACGATTGTGGTGTCTGAGTAATATACAATTTACATTCTCTAATATGGTATCACAGAAGGTTCGCTCCCGCGACCTCGCTTCCGCTAACCCTAGCCGCCGCTGACTCGTCGCCGGCCTGCAAACCCTAGCCGCCGCTGACCCGTCGCCGGCTCCCCTCTTCAACCACGCTCGCTGCTGAGACACCTCGCCGAGCACCATCTCCCTGCTCTGCCCGCCGCCGAGGTCCTCGTCGGGCCAAGCCGCTAAGATCTGCGCGCCGCCTGCTTCATACGGGCGCCGTGAGATCTGCGCGCCGTCTGCTTCTGCGCACCGTCTGCTTCGTACGGGCGCCACTGACTCGTCGACGTCTGCTTCGTGCGGGCCATCGCGGAACGCCGGCGTCGACTTGCGCGCCGCCTTCGTCGCCAGAGGTCTGCGAGTCCGCCTCCCCACCGCCATGGACGCCGAAGCCGCCGCCGCGGACGCGGCCCAGCGACGCGCGGCTGCTGAAGCCCTCGACCACGCGCTCACCGCCAGGGAGGAGGCCAACGCCGCGATCCATGCCCAGGCGAGCGGGGTCATGAACATCAAAGTTCTCGTCATCGTGACCCTGGACAAGTCGGCCAACAACTACGGCCGCTGGCGCTCCATGTTCCTCGTCGTCCTCGGCAAATACAACCTCAAGGACCACGTCCTCTCCGACGAGTCATACCCCACGCGATCCGCGTGGACGCAGATGGACTGCTGCGTCCTCACCTGGGTGTACTGCACCGTCTCCAACGATCTACAGCAGGCGCTCATGATCCGCGATCCTACCGCCCGCGATGCGTGGCTGTACCTTGAGGACGAGTTCCTCGGGCAACGCGAGTCTCGCGCCCTGCTGATGGAGGCCGAGTTCCGCTCCTTCAAGCAAGGTGCCCTGTCCATCACAGACTACTGTCGTCGTCTCGAGACGATGGCCGCCTCTCTCAAGGAGTTTGGCGACCCGATTGGCGACCGGCAACTCATCCTCACCCTGTTTCGTGGCCTCAACGGCAAGTACCGGCACATGGTGTCCAACCTCAAGATGCAGCGTCTGTTCCCCACCTTCTCGGAGGCCCGCACCCTGCTGCTCCTCGAGGAACTCGACATCAACGACATCTGCGACGACGCTCCTTCCGACTCCAAGTCTGGCGCTCAGGCCCTGGTCATGCACCAGCAACCGCAGCAGCAGCGGCACTCCACCGCGCCCGCTGGTTCTGGTGCTGCCACCAGTGGGGCTGGCAGCAACGGAGGGAACCGCAACCGCCGTCGCGGACGCGGTGGAAATGGCGGCAACGGGGGCAACAATGGTAACAAGAGTACCGGGCACCCTGGGCCTCGTCCAGGCGCGCCCATACCACCGCCTGGCTACGGGAACCCCTGGTCCGGCTGCGTCCAAATGTGGCCACATGGCTACAGTGTGTTCCCAGGGCACATGTCGCGCCCGCCGCTCGACCAGCAGCCTCAGCCGGGCCTGCACATGATGCCAGCCTCAACTCCTGGTTTCAGCTATGGTGGTGCCTCCACCCCTGGTTTTGGCTATAATTGTGGGCCACCTACAACACCGTCTCTTTCGGCCGGCATGCCTCTGCACGCCCCCTGGAATCCCATGGCCGGTGGGTCTTGGGACCAGACGTCCCTCACCAGCAACTTCAACACCATGTCGCTGACGCCGCCGAACTCCGTCGAGTGGTATGCTGACTCTGGTGCTGGTTCGCACATGACCGCACACTCTGGTATACTCTCATCCCCTCGACCACCCTCCCTGTCTGGTCCCTCCTCGATTATCGTTGGTAATGGTTCCTTGTTACCCATTACCTCCACTGGCTCATACTCATTTACTACTCCACGGCGTTCTCTTGTTCTTAATGATGTTCTCGTGTCCCCTAGCATTATTAAGAATTTGATTTCTGTTCGTCGTTTTACCATTGATAACAATTGTTCTATCGAGTTTGATCCCTTTGGTCTTTCTGTGAAGGATCTTCAAACTCGGAACGTGATCGCCAGGTGCAATAGCACGGGTGACCTCTACCCGTTCTTCCCGCCCACCACCAGCAGCACACCCGCCCTTGCTGTGACATCTACCCTGTGGCATCGTCGTCTCGGTCATATCGGTTTTGATGCTTTGTCCAAGCTCATTAGCTCCCAGGCCATCACTTGTAATAAACCTAAACATGATCACCTATGTCAAGATTGCCAGCTTGGCCGTCATGTTCGTCTTCCTTTTGGTTTATCCACCACTCGTGCCGTCAATAAATTTGATTTAATACATTGTGATCTTTGGACCTCTCCAGTTGTCAGCGTGTCTGGTTACAAATATTATCTCGTTATTATTGATGATTATTCGCATTATACTTGGACATTTCCTCTTCGTCTTAAATCCGATACTTTCACCACCATATCTAACTTTTTTGCTCATGTGCGCACGCAGTTTGGCGCCTCTGTCAAGGCCGTCCAGTGCGACAATGGCCGTGAGTTTGACAACTCCTCGGCTCGCACGTTCTTCCTCTCCCACGGTGCCATTCTCCGCATGTCCTGCCCACACACCTCTCAGCAAAACGGTAAAGCCGAGCGCACTCTTCGCACAGTCAATAATATTGTACGCTCGTTACTCTTTCAAAGTAGCCTACCTCCGGTCTATTGGGTTGAGTCACTTAACACCGCCACCTATCTTCTCAATCGCCATCCCACTAAAACCCTAGGTGGCCTTACACCGTTTTTTGCCCTCTATGACACCCACCCCGACTACACTCATCTTCGTGTCTTCGGTTGTGCGTATTACCCCAACTTATCTGCCACTGCCACTCACAAATTATCTCCTCGTTCATCGTTGTGTGTCTTCCTCGGCTATTCCTCTGATCACAAGGGCTATCGATGTCTTGACCTACACTCCAACCGGATTATCATCTCTCGCCATGTAACGTTCGATGAATCTGTGTTTCCTTTTTCTAACATGTCCACATCTGCCTCGGATCCTAGCACGTTGGATTTCCTAAGCAATGATGATGATTATGCTATTTTTCCAAAGTCTAGCACTGCAGCTGCAGGTACTCGGTCTGGCGCGTCCTCACCAGCTGCCTCCTTGCTGCCCACTGTCGAGCTTGACTCCAGCTCGGGCAGCCCTGGTACCCCGTCAAGCCCGGCCAGTCCCAGCATGGGAAACCCTGGCACCCCGAGCACCCCGGAGATCAGCACGGGCAGATCGACCACCACCAGTCTAGGCGGACCTGTCATGCCTGACCCTGCTGCCCCTGTGGACACACTATCTCAGGTTGCTGCTAGCAGGGCTGGGCGTGTGGTTGCTCAATCCGTTGTGCCGGTCATCAATGATCACGACATGCGGACTCGTGGCAAATCAGGCTTCACGCAACCTGTCGACCGGTTGAATCTTCATGCTGGGACCCTCTCTCCCATTCCGACGTCCATCCGCACTGCCCTCATTGATCCTCAGTGACGGGCGGCCATGCAGGCCGAGTTTGATGCTCTTCAGGCCAACGACACTTGGGAATTGGTTCCTCGACCGCCGGGAATCAACCTTGTCACCGGTAAATGGATCTTTCGACACAAATTTTTTGCTAATGGTTCTCTTGATCGCTACAAGGCTCGCTGGGTTCTTCGAGGCTTCACTCAGCGTCCAGGCATCGATTATGATGAAACTTTCAGCCCGGTTGTCAAACCTGCTACTGTCCGTGTTGTTCTCACTTTGGCTCTGTCCCGTTCCTGGCCCATTCATCAGCTGGATGTCAAGAATGCATTCCTTCATGGGACACTAAATGAGACAGTTTATTCTGAACAACCCTCAGGCTTTGTTGATCCCTCTCGGCCTAAGCATGTGTGTTGCTTGAACAAGTCTTTGTATGGGCTGAAGCAGGCTCCTCGCGCATGGCATCTCCGGATAGCTGGACATCTCCTCTTCCTCGGTTTTGTTGAGTCCAAGGCTGATTCGTCACTGTTTATCTACCGTCGTGGTGCTGACACAGCTTTCCTGCTTCTCTACGTGGATGATATTGTTCTCACAGCTTCAGCATCGAGACTTCTTCAACGGATTATTGCAGCTCTTCAGCAGGAATTTTCTATGACAGATATGGGTCCTCTTCATCACTTCTTGGGCTTGTCAGTTGAGCGTCGAGTTGATGGTCTTTTTCTCTCTCAGAAGCAGTATATGCTGGATATTCTGGACCGTGCTGGTATGAGTGACTGCAAACCTTGCAGCACTCCTGTTGATACCCACGCCAAGTTACCTGCAGATGGTGTTCCGGTGGCTGACCCAACACGATTCCGCAGTATAGCAGGTGCTCTTCAGTATCTCACCTTCACTCGTCCTGATATTGCCTATGCAGTACAACAAGTCTGTCTTCATATGCATGATCCGGAGGAGCCTCATCTCACCGCCATGAAGCGCATCCTGCGCTATGTTCAGGGAACCTTGGACCTTGGTTTTCATCTTCACCGGACCTCGCCTGATGACCTCACAGTCTATTCTGATGCTGATTGGGCTGGTTGTCCCGACACTCGTCGCTCCACGTCTGGCTACGGTGTGTTCTTGGGTGACAATTTGATCTCCTGGTCGTCGAAGCGTCAGCCTACTGTCTCTCGATCCAGTGCTGAGGCCGAGTATCGTGCTGTCGCCAATGGAGTTGCGGAGGCGTGTTGGTTGCGCCAACTCCTTCATGAGCTCCATTGCCCTCTTCGTCGAGCCACCATTGTGTACTGTGATAATGTCAGTGTTGTTTACTTGTCTACCAACCCTGTCCAGCATCAGCAGACCAAGCATGTGGAGATTGATCTACACTTAGTGCGTGACCGTGTCGCCCTTGGAGAGGTCCGTGTTCTGCATGTGCCCACAACATCTCAGTACGCCGACATATTCACCAAGGGCCTTCCGACTTCGGTCTTCATCGAGTTTAGGAACAGTCTGAATGTTCGCAATGCTCCAAGATCCAACTGAGGGGGAGTGTTAGAATGTAAACATATCACGGACGATGGGCTTACCATACAAGGTTCCCCATCTTCCTATATGTACACGATTGTGGTGTCTGAGTAATATACAATTTACATTCTCTAATACCAGCAATTTCTTTGTTCTACCATTTCACAGAAGCTAACCATAAAAGTGGATGGTCCGAAGCAAAATAGGCTTATTCCTACGCGGATATACAGTATAAGATAGAAAAGGAAGAGTCAGTACCACAAATGCACCAAAGCAAACTGGAAAACAACCTAGCAAAAAAGAAAAATAAAAGCACTTGCAGTACTGTTGCAATCACCCAAACTGCATAGCATGGATTATCCATTCCTTCTGCCAAGTATACACAGCAGAAGAAAACAGTATTTTTGCTGGAATTATTCATCGAAAGAATCTCATTCATATTTTTCTTAAGTTATCGCAGCCGCTCAAGAAAGAGCCATCGCAGTTTTGAGTCTTCCTGCAGACCCGGGCGGAGGCATGTGTGGCCGGTGCCCACGAACAGGGCCCCCAATCCTCCAAGGCCCCTAAAATAATAGTCACCAATAGTTTAACCAGTACACAGTTCAGTAATTAGCTCAGTAAGGAAAATATAGTGTTTGTGGTGACAATCGAGTACTAATCTCTCATGCAACTCGTTTTAGCTATATGTATAGTGTTTGTGGTGACAATCGAATACTAATCTCTCATGCAACTCGTTTTGGCTGTATGGCGAAGTGCAGCTAGTGCACGCTGGCATAACATATGAGTGCTAAAATCACTTGTTATCGTTATTAAACCATTCCTCACATTAACAATTCAATCAATTTTAATAGACAAGATTAATCTATACCATCTATCCTTGACAAAGAAAAAAATTAGTATATGGCCTTGAATTATGCCGGCCCAGCCCTGTCTTCCTGGATAAGGAGCATCCGAGCATAATGGTACCAGGATCTAAAATGAAGTCCATACTTGACCTTTCAAACCATAAACCTTGACCATGAGAAAAAAACTTGCAATGAACAAGCGAAAACATGAAGAAAATGGGAAAGTAACATCACACAGAAAATCAACATGGTAGAAATCAGTGGGTGGCATGTATGAATGAAAATACAGAAACCAGGCCCTAGTCTCTGCTTCGCAATTCCTAATTTTCTTCCGCTAGCTATCATATGAAACAAAGGTAAACACCATAAATCTCAAACAGACAGATGGAAAACCAGTCAAATTAAATCTGTTTCGAGATGAGACTTAAGAACCCACAATAATCAACCATTTTGTATCTTCAAGTTGTACGGTTGAAATTTGGCCAGCAAGAATACAGTTTTGCCTAAACTAAACTATGCAGAATGATGAAAATAAACACTTTACCGACTAGAAAATATGCAAGAATACAGTTTTGCCTAAACTAAACTATGCAGAATGATGAAAATATGGAACAGTAGAAGAGAGACGCTCCAGTGCTAAGTAAACAGCATTCAGCAAACAAACACTTCACCGAGTAGAAAAGAAAACTAAGGCTCTAAGAGGACGAATTATCTCATCCTTATGTCATCGTGGGTGCACTTCCAGTATCCACGAAAACTAAGGTCCCAAATCCAAACCGGTGCAGTCACACCGAAGGGGGATGCGCATTGTTTTATCATCCATGGTAACAATAAACATACGTAGATTTTTTTTTCATATAAAAACCCCGTTTAAAGAGGAAGGCTACTCACAATCATCCATCAGTTATCAATAATATTCTTCCTTTATCAGTAAATGACAGGTGTTCATTACGAAAACAAGTAACAGAATACTCACCTCATTAGTACTCAGCGCTCTAAGCTCAGTAGGTTTCCTGTGTACCTAGCAACTGCAGAGAAATGCTTTGACTCCAGTAAATCAGCAAGTGTGTTGGTTCTTGGATCATAAATCTGCAAGTAATCATGGTCTTGTTTATACAGGATGATCCTCCCGTCGCCAAACACAAACAAGGGATGCACGGGCTTAAGAATGGTGTATTTCTCAAACTGTATGCTGTACATCTTGACCCAGAGACCCTTTGCAAAGTCCAGTAGAATCCAAACGTCAACATACGGAGCTGGGCCATGCACAACAGCCAAGGAGCGATTCAGGTTGGCTATTGTCAGTTGCTTTACATTAGGAAGACCAAGGTAGTAGAACATGAGATCAGCGTCATCAGGGAAGGTGATCGGGGGCCCCCGGATTGACGGTCCCCATGCCTCAGTCTCAAGGTCGAATGTAAATATCAAATCTTGCTCGGTAACTCGGTTGTCGAAGGTGATAGAATGGTGTGGACCAAAGCAAAGGCAGTAGACAACCCCATCGATTACCACACTGGTAAACCTACTAATCTGAATGCCTTTTTCAAGGGGCGCTGCTCTCCTCCACCCTGCTGCCCGGCTGCTACTGTTATCGGAGTTGAGCGTGCAGACCTCAAACATCCCCCGACCTCCAATGCCAACGGAAAAATGGAATAGCATTCGAAACATCTTGCACTCTCCTGTCCGGGCGACCTGTCCAAACAGATACTTGGGCTCGGTGATCAAGCTCGAAGCGAGCTCCACATGCTCTTCTGCGTAGCTGTCTGGTATGCGGTACACAGCTCCAGTAGCCGGATCGAGTAATCTGTCCGGTAAGTAGTACACTTCCTCGCGAATCGGGTTGAACACTCGGTAGCTGCTGCGGCTGTCGTCGATTTTCCTAACACAGACGCGGTCAAGGGTCCCCCCGCCCCTCACGGCGGCTCTGTCGCCCTCCATTGCGGGCACCTTCTTCACGATTTGCCCGGAGAGATCCATGATGTCCACGAGCACGTCGCGCCCCGCGTCGTCCTTGTAGGCGGCGATGATGAGCACCGCCCGATGCCGCGCGTAGTGGGGCGCGGCGAAGTGCGGGTCGGAGAGGAGGGACCGCCACAGACGGCAGACCAGGCGGAGGCGGCAGAGCTCCTTGGCCTGGAGGCGCAGTAGAATCTCGCGCAGGGCGTCCATGGGCAGAACGCCGATGTCGGACGTCGCGGGAACCGGCACGATGCGCCGCTCCGGCATGGCGCACGGTTTGGACAAGGACATCCTTAATCACTCGAGAAGTTGGGGTCATGGGGTGGGGTGGGGGGCGCTCGCCACCAGCAATAACGGCCGGTAGCCAACGCCGGACGCGGCAGAGGAGCCGCAGGGAGGAACCGTGGTGACCGGTCTGTCGCGATTGGGGACTCCACAATTCCGGGGTAGAAAAAACGCGGGAGTGGGCCGAAGAAGCGGCCTGCCACACATATATATCCTGTCATGTGACCAATTGCTTTCGTAGCATTTTTTTCTTGAAACCATATGGCGACCGAGCGACGAACCGACGAAGCTTGTATTTGGCCCCTTCGTTTCACCAAAAAAAAATAGTTTAAGGCAGTTTAAGCATGCACTTTCCGTATATTTCAGGTGCTTCAATTTTAAGATGATTTTAGTGAACACTGTTATATCACCAACTAGTATAAGGATATCATTACTTTTGTTATTTGTTGTTTATTTTTGTGTCATAACGCATCAAATTTTTATCCTTGTCCGACTATAAAAATAATTGTTAATTATTAAATGTCTTTGTGCCAAGATAAATTAGATTTTGTCGAATTTATGGTTTTGTTTAACAGATTTTTCTGTTTAATTGCAGATTATGTATACAGAAATTATAATTAACTAAATTATAGTTTTAATAAAAAAATATAGACAACAGCCATAATCTGAAATAAGTCCTTTAACCATGATAGCTCAAGATATAGCTTATTCCTGTGCAATAATTAAGTAATAAGTCGTCAGTTCTTCCAGTGGAACGCCACCGGGCTCCTGACTTTATGCTTCCCGTTCTCCCAGCTGATCTGCCCGAAGTCCCACCCGCCTGCCTCCGGGTTCCCTCCGGCTTCATTTCTGAACTCCACCGAGTAGCTCCTCGTCTCCATCTGCTCCTTGAACTCCAAGGTCGTCGGCGTGACGGTCACCTTCACGTGCTCCGGCGCCACGACGATGCCACTGTACGTCTCCGCCTCCTCGGACACTTTGGTCAGCGTCCGCGTCAGCGTGCGTACGTCGATGCAGTTCTCGAAGGCCACGACGAACGACGGGTAGTTGAGGCTGGCGGGGCCGCCGGCGAGCGTTCCTGTGCAGTTGACGAAGTCCGGAACGAACCGCCGCATCTGCTCAGCGGTGTAGTTCAGGGCGCACAGGAAGTGGACGTACTCATGCTCGCCGGCGTCGTAGACGAGGCCCGGCCGCCCGGGTCCAGCGCGAGGTCCGGCTGGACGTGCCCGGCCCCGGCCACCAGCGGCGTCGCGACCCTGAAGTTGTCGATTCTGCGGCCCACGATGACGCTATGACCGTTGTCGAGGATATCTCCGCCTCGGTTGTCGACCGTACGGGCCGTCGTCATCAGCGCCGACCGTACCATGGCCGGCGTCCAGCTTGGGTGCTTCTTCTTGATCAGCGCCGCGATGCCAGCGACGTGGGGGCACGACATGGACGTTCCGGAGATGATGTTGTAATCGGCTCTCCTGCCGTCTTCCGAATATCCCGAAACAGTTGCGTCGCCCGACCAGGCCGCAAGAATGTTCACTCCCGGCGCGACGACGTCGGGCTTGAGGAGCTCTAGTGCGACAAGGTTGGGGCCCCGCGACGAGAATCCCGCCACCACCGGCGCCCGGTTGTTGCGGCCAATGACCGTCTCACAGGCGAAGCTGAAGGACGCCACCGGATAGGGCACCGATGCCATGTACGCCCTGAGCTTCTCGCCAGCGGTGTAGCTAAGCGTGAGACCCGGAAGAGTGAAGGCATAGGCCACGGAACCATCTCGAGACCACTCCTGAGGATCCACATCAACTATCCCTGCTCCACCAGCATTCTGCAAGATGGTGCCATCCACGTCGCTTGCTTCGTGCATGCACACCATGATTTTTCCCATGACCGTGTCGGGCGTCCAGCTGTGCCACCTATTGAAGACGTCCGCGTGGACACTAACTGGATCATGTGTGTGCCCTTGGCATGCATGTTATAAAGGGACTGCCCGGCGAGCACGACGCCGTTCCCGAGCGTGAGCTGCGCCGGGTACTGCCGGTCCACGGTGGCGGCGCCTACGGTGGTCATCCACGGCGCCGAGTTGATCACCGTAGTTGCCTGCGGGCCGTTGTTGCCAGCAGAGAGGACGACGAAGACGCCTTTGCGCTCCGCACCGAAGAGGGCGATCGCGACGACGTCGTCGTGGAAGGCTGTGGGACGAGCTCCTCCGACGGACATGGAAATGATGTCAACGCCGTCCTTCACCGCAGCGTCCACCGCCGCTACGATGTCCGCATTCCTGCAGTAGCCTCCCACGCCGCATGCCTTGTACATGGCGATCCTCGCCTTGGGTGCCATTCCCCGCGCGGTCCCCCGGGAGAACATGTAGAGGCTGGCGTTCCGGACCTCAGCACCGGCGGCCGTCGAGGCCACGTGCGTGCCGTGTCCTTCCTTGTCCCTCGGGGAGGAGACGCCACGGCTCTTCCTCTCCTCCACGGCGTCCGCAGCAGGAGTGATGAAGGCCTTGGCTCCGACCAGCTTGTTGTTGCACAAGCTAGCGTTGAAGTCGTTGGAGCCGAGCCCGCTGTCGTCGAAGCTCGCGCTCTCGGGCCATATGCCGGTGTCGACGAAGCCGATGATGACGCCGTCACCGAAGTCGGCCTGCTTCCAGGCGCCGTTGCCGGGTTCGAGACCCATGAACCCCGGCGACCTCGTGGTTTGAGGGTAGAGCACCCTGTCCTCGTACACGCCGATGACGCCGGGCGCGCTGGACATGAGCCGGGCCTCGTCGCCAGTGAGCTGGACCGCGAACCCGTGCATGACGGTGTCGTAGGTGTACAGGATGCTGCTGGAGCTCACCGCCCGAGTGGAAGAGGCGTGGGTGATTACCATGGAACGGTACCACTCCTCCAGGGAGCGAAAGTGGGGCGGCTTGGCGAGGTCGTTGGCATGAACGATGTAGGTGGTGCTCGATGCCTGAGGCTTCAACGTAGCGTGGTTCTTGGTCTTTGGGATGAGAACTCCGTCGGCGAACTCGACAACGAGGAGGAATAGCGGCAGGTGGTGCAAGAGCCTGGTGATGGTTGTCGCCATTGCTGATGGATGTGTGCGTGGGCCGTGTGCCCGTGTGTTCGTGGTGAAAGAATGACTGCCCGGTGTAAACCTTTTATAGAGGCCGAGCTCTGGTCCCTGTGAAAGGACTACAGACGGTCTAACAGGCAAGGATAAATTAGGATTTTTATTTTTTTCTCACTAATTGTCGGCGTTTCGAGACCGGGGTCCCTAAGCCGACGAGTGAGTGTGCCGCGTGCCCCAGCCCAGATGGGTCGAGCGCGTGGGCGAGCGCGAAGGGGGGAGAGCGAGGTGGCCGGAGCCGAGTCGTGAGGGAGGTGGAGATCCCGCGGCCTTCGTGTTCGTCCCGCGCCCAGGTCGGATGCGCTTGCAGTAGGGGGTTACAAGCGTCCACGCGGGTGAGGGAAGCGAGTGGCCCCAAGAGAGCGCCTGCCCCTGCCCTCGTTCCCGCGGGGCCAACCTTCTCTAAGAAGGCCCTGGTCCTTCCTTTTATAGGCGTAAGGAGAGGACCCAGGTGTACAATGGGGGTGCAGCAGAGTGCTACGCGTCTAGCGGGAGAGGGCTAGCGCCCTAGGTACATGCCAATGTGACAGCCGGAGAGAACTTGGCACCCAGCTGGTGTGGTGTCGTGGCTGTCGGAGGAGTAACGGAGCCTGGTGGAGGGACAGCTGTCGGAACAGTTGGGCTCTTGCTGACGTCCCCCTGCTTCCGTAAGGGAGCTGAGAGCCGCCGTCGTCATGGGTCTAGCGGGGCGCCATCATTGCCTGTCTGGCGGAGCTAGCCAGATGGGACGTCGGTCTTGTTCTCTGCGGCCCAAGTCGGCTCGGGGTAGGGTGATGATGGCGTTTCCTGTCGACGTGGCGGACTTGTGCCCTAGGTCGGGCGACGTGGAGGCTCCTCCGAGGCCGAGGTCGAGTCTGTCTTCCATGGCCGAGGCCGAGCCCGAGCTCCTGGGTCGGGCGAGGCGGAGGTCGTTCGGCAGAGGCCAGGGCGGAGTCCGAGCCCTGGGTCGGGCGGAGCGAAGTTCGCCGTCTTCCGGGGCCTTAGCCCGAGTCCGAGCCCTGGGTTGGGCGGAGCGGAGTTCGCCGTCTTCCGGGGCCTTAGCCCGAGTCCGAGCCCTGGGTCGGGCGGAGCGGAGTTCGCCGTCTTCCGGGGCCTTAGCCCGAGTCCGAGCCCTGGGTCGGGCGGAGCGGAGTTCGCCGTCTTCCGGGGCCTTAGCCCGAGTCCGAGCCCTGGGTCGGGCGGAGCAGAGTTCGCCGTCTTCCGGGGCCTTAGCCCGAGTCCGAGCCCTGGATCGGGCGGAGCGGAGTTCGCCGTCTTCCGAGGCCTTAGCCCGAGTCCGAGCCCTGGGTCGGGCGGAGCTTCCTATGGCGCCTTTGGCAAGGCCTGGCTGCCTGTCAGTCTCACTCTGTCAAGTGGCACCGCAGTCGGGACGGCGCAGGCGGCGCTGTCCTTTTGTCAGACCGGTCAGTGGAGCGGCGAAGTGACGGCGGTCACTTCGGCTCTGCCAGGGGGCGTGCGTCAGGATAAAGGTGCCAGGCTACCTTTGCGTTAAATGCCCCTGTGACTTGGTCGGTCGGCACGGCGATTTGGTCAGGGTTGCTTCTTAACGAAGGCAAGGCCTCGGGCGAGCCGGAGATGCGTCTGCCGTAAAAAAGGGGGCCTCGGGCGAGACGGAAACACCTCAGGGTCGGCTGCCCTTGCCCGAGGCTAGGCTCGGGCGAGGCGTGATCGAGTCGCTCGTATGGACTGATCCCTGACTAAATCGCACCCATCAGGCCTCTGCAGCTTTATGCTGATGGGGGTTACCAGCTGAGAATTAGGCGTCTTGAGGGTACCCCTAATTATGGTCCCCGACAGTAGCCCCCGAGCCTCGAAGGGAGTGTTAGCACTCGCTTGGAGGCTTTCGTCGCACTTTTTTGCAAGGGGACCAGCCTTTCTCGGTTGCATTTTGTTCCGGTGGGTGCGCGCGAGCGCACCCGCCGGGTGTAGCCCCCGAGGCCTCGGAGGAGTGGTTTCACTCCTTCGAGGTCTTAATGCCTTGCGTAATGCTTTGGCTGGTCTGGTGGTTCCCTCATGCGAACTGGCCGTAGCCCGGGTGCACTGTCGGGGCCCAAGTTCTCGGGCTGGTATGTTGACGCTGTCAACGGTTTGGCCGGAGCCGGGTTTGCGAGAGCAGCCCCCGAGCCTCCGCACAGGGCGAGAGGGCGATCAGGGACAGACTCGGCTTTTTTACATACGCCCCTACGTCGCCTTTCCGCAAGGAGGAGGGGGGAGAGCGCCATGTTACCCTCGATGGGCACCGAACATGGTGTCTCCGGTGAGCTGCAAGCGGGTAATCCGAGTGGACGTCCGTGCCTCGTTCGTTGGGGGTCGGCTAGGGGCCCGGAGGCACGCCTAAAAGTACATGCGGGTGATCTGCCGGACCCGGTCCCCTGGCGACGGGGTCCGAGGGCTCGATGCCTCCCTCCGATGGGATTCCGTTACAGGATCGTTCCCGCTGGTCTCGGAAATGTCCTAGGGTACCTCGGGAGCGCAGCCCGAGCCTTGGTTATGTATCGAACGTACCCCTGGTCATCCCTCGCTCGGTGTCTAAGGCGACTGTGAACCCTTCGGGGGGCCAGCCTTCGAACCCCTGATCAGTAATGGGCGCGGAGCCCGAGTAGCCTGAGGCGGCCGTGGAACCTTTCGGGAGGCCGACCTTCGAACCTCTGACCAGTAGTGGGTGTCGGGCCCACGCGATCTGAGGCGGCTGTTGAACCCTTCGGGGGGCCAGCCTTCGAACCCCTGATCAGTAAGGAGGCTCGGAGCCTAGTTCCTTCACGGGGAAGGATCCCTTTTAGGGGTATCCCCTTTCCCGGTCCCTGTTGCAAGAGATAGAGAAAGAGGAAAAAGGAAAAAGGATACGAAATTGAACGACGCGGCATACCTTTTTTGGCGCGGTTGTTTTGGCGAAGGCGAAGCGTCGCCAGCTGCTCCTGCCAGAAGCGCCGCCTGTCCAGCCGCGGAGTTAATGAGACGGGGCGAGTAGTTGGCGGGGCCACCGTTTCGTGCGCGAGCCGTTCGAGGAACGGCTGTTTCGCTTCGCGTTTTTTGAACCCCGCGTCCGGTCCGGGCGGAACGTTGGAACCGTCTTCGCCTTGGTCTTTATATATCCCGGAGAGGGTCCGGTGACGGTTCTTGACTCCGCTTCTTGTCTCCCTCTTAGGTTTTTTGCAGCCTGAGAGATCTAGCCAGGGAAAAGAAAACCGCCCTCCTCGTCCTTCGCGCCGCCACCCTTCCCGCTCGGCGATGGCTGACCGGGTGACCATCATCTCGCCGCGCGACCCATGGCCCTTCTCCACGGTGACGGCGAGTGATCTGGAGGATCTCGTCGGCGAGGGTTTGCTCCGCCCTCTCACCGATGAGCGGCGGCCGGAATGGATTCCTCCCACGGGCGGAGTCACTCCATCCCCACCGCCGGGGTACGTTGTGAGCTTCGTCTCCTTCCATGAGCGGGGATTTGGTGTGCCAGCGAGCCGCTTCATGCGGGCTATCCTGTTCCATTATGGGGTGGAGTTGCATAACCTCACCCCCAACTCCATCTCGCAGGCCGCTATCTTCGTAGCGGTGTGCGAAGGGTATTTGGGGATCGCCCCCCATTGGGATTTGTGGACCCATCTCTTCTTCGCCGAGCTTTTTGCCTTGCCGTCGGGGGAGAGGAAGGTCCGCGCAGCGGTGCGGGCCGGCAGCTACACCCTTTTGTTGAGGCAGTCGCGGTCGTCGCAGTACATCCCTGCCGTCCTCGCATCTTCGAACAAGGGGTGGCAGCGCCGGTGGTTCTACCTCCGGAATGACGAAGAGTTGCTCCCACCGTTCTCTCAGCGGGTCGTCACCGCCGCCACCGACGCCTGGCGCCACGGGACTCCACACGAGAGGCAGAAGAACCTCGAACCTCTTCTCCAGGCCCTGAAGGCGTTGCGGGAGGGAGGACTCACCGCCGCGGGAGTGGTTGCCGCCATCCACCATCGGAGAGTGCTCCCCTTGGCGGAGCGGCGGCTGCCGCTTTGGGAGATGACCCTGGAGGCCGACTGGGAGGGGTCGCGAATGTCCCCTGATTCTCTTCCCCTCGACGCCCTCCAATGGCGGGTGTCGGCCGCGATGGGGAAGCCAGACCCCCACGCCTTCTCCCAGCCTCAGATGCGCCCCGACCAGGGGTGCGTGACTCTGGTGAGTGTTCGCTCCTTCCTTCTTCATACACCGGGTTGCTCTTGGTTCTCACGACTGGGTTTCTTTCCCCCCCCCCCCTTTAGGAGGTGGGGTGGCACAAACCCTCCCTGCCGCAGGTCCCGGAGGACGCGGTGGATCGGGCAGCGCGGCGGGTCGCCGCGGAGGAGGAGAAGAAGAAGAAGGATGCGGAGAAGGCCCGGGCCCGCAAGCGGAGGCGGGCTCGGGACGCCTTGGAGAAACGCCGTCGCCAGCAGGAGAGGGAAGGACTCCCAAGGGAGCCGTCGCCGGAGACATCCGACGACGATGATGACGATGGTGAGGAGGAGGAGGAGGACGACATGGCCGCCCGTCTCGGCCTCAGCCCCAGCTTGGGGTGTGGCCAGGAGCCGTCGAGTCAGCCCCCGAGCGGGCCGATGCCGTCGGTTCCTGGAGCCGGGACGCCGGATCCCCGACCCGAGGGGCGGGGGCAACCCGAGAGGGTACTTGACCCCTCGGCTGGAGGAGCTGACGCGACTCCAGGGAGCCGGGCCGAGGTACCCGTCCCTCGAGAGCCGCCACCCGCGTCGGCAGCGCGGGGGGGCGGTCCTCAGGTCGCCCTAGCGGCGCCTGGGCAGTCCGCCTCCCGGGCGTCAGGGGCGCCCAAAGCGAGGGTGGTGCCGAGGCTGTCGGCGAAGCGGACCTCGGCGGCGGTTCCAGGGAGCGGGAGCCAAGAGACCTCCCCCCAGGCACGGTTGATCATGGCCCGGAGCGGGTAAGTATCTCGGAATGTCTTCGTCCCGGCGCTTCATTCATACGTCCCGGCCGTGATTTTCCCTTTCTTCTTTTTTTCAGCAAGCGAAGCCATGGTCATACCGACCTGGCGCCCCGGAAAGCCCTTAAGACGGCGTCGGTCCGGGCGGCTGGCGCCACCCCGGGCCCTGCCGCTCAGCCGACTCTTTCGCAGGGCGTTTCACCGCATGGGGCTCGGGCGTCGCATGTCTCGGGGGAGCAGGTTCCTGAGGCGGGCTCTTCTGCCGAGGCGGCCATCGTGATCGGGGAGGCGGCCGACGCCGACGCGGTCCCGAGCCCGCCTGCCGTGCCGGCAATGCCGGCGCCTGCCGCCACCGCAGTCGCCGCCGTCCCAGTCGGAGAGCAGCTGGTTGCTGCCAGCGTCGAGATGGCTGCAGCGTCGGTGCCCAGGGCCTCGGAAGAGGTGGGTGTGGACGCGCAGTTCATCCAGGCGGGCGGCAGCCTCGTTGCTGTGCGGCGGAGCCCCGAGGCCCGGCGCCAGTTGCTCCGATTCCGGACCCGCGAGGCCTCGGACCCTATCTTCGTTCTTGACGATGAACAGGAGGACCAGTCCTGGGACGAGCTCCGCAAGCGTGCGGAAGAACCGGTGGGGTCGCTCCGATCGTCGCTGGAGGTTCTCTGCAGGGACGTCCCCAAAATCCTCCAGGTAACGGTTTCAGGCATACCTTTTCCTTTCTGTGAGTGAGGCGTTCGTCGTGACGCCTTGTTTTCCTTTCCCAGGATCTGACGGATCGGAGCGCCGCCAAGTCGTCGTTCATCCGCCGCGAGGCCGACGTCTGGGGCTCGCTGCGATCCCTGAGGACCTCGCTCGCCGGGGCTACCGCGCGCCTTTCTCAGCAGGACGCTAAGATAGCGGACCTCCAGTTGCTCTGCGCTGACCTGAGGGCCGAGGCGGCGGCGGCGCGCGCGGAGGCGCTACGGCAGCGGTCAGAGTTCGTCCAGGTTGCCGAGGAGCGGGACCAATCTCGGGGCCAGGCTGCCGAGGCCGAAAGCCGGGCCAAGACCCTCGCGGCCGATCTAGCCGCAGCCCAAGTCGCGGCCTCGGAGCAGTGCGTCCGAGCCGGAGGTATGCCTCGATCGTCCTCGGTTCTTGTTCTTGTCCGTTTCTTCTGCTTGTGCTTGAGGTCTTTCTTCTGGTCGTTCGCAGAGCTCGAGTCTGCCCTTGACGAGTCTGCCAAAGCGCTCGCCGAGGCGCTTGCTGGAGCTGCCGAGCAGAGGGAGGCCGACCTCGCGGCCATGTCCGAGGCCGTCTCGGATGTTTATCGGATCCTTGGCCCCGGCGACGTCCCTTCAGGAAGCTCCCCTCAAAGCCGTCTTCAAGCCTTAGGTGATTACGCGCGCGGTAAAGTCCGCGGGGCGCTACACCACGGCGTCAGGCGGGCCTTCACCGTGCTCGCTTCCCATTACGTTGTGGACCTGGAGCGGGTCAGTGAGGGGTATTGTCTTCCTGACGAAGACGAAGCCGCCCTGGCAGAAGTTCAGCGGCTCGACACGGTCGCCGCGGGTCCGAGCGCGGCGCTGGCGACCACCTTTGAGGCAGAGATCCTTCCTCCTGCGCCGCCGCTGGAAGCGGAGGTGGACCTTACCGACGGCGGGGGCGGAACTGAGGGCGCGGCGCCTTCCCAAGGCGGCGCCTGACTTTTGTTGGGGCAGTTTCTGTTGGATGTGCGCTTTACCGCGGCCGCCGAGGCCTGGACACTTTACTTTTCTTGCGTGAAGTCGTACTCTCTTCTCTTTCAATTTGCGCGCCTGGCCTGACTTGTCAACAATAGGGTGATTTCCCGAGTTGGGTCCTTTTTCGTGGCAGGCGATGAGTGAGGTGTCCCTAGCCCGGAGGCATAGGTGTTCCTCGGCTCAGTCGGTCTCACCACTTATTTGTACCCACGTTCGCTCCTCGGGACCCTGCTTCTGACACATCCGGGAGAACGCAAAGGCCCCTTCTTGATCGAAAAATTTTTTGAGGCGAAAAAGTGCATCCAATCTCGACGCGGAGGGGTTCCCCCTTTTTAGCCCCCGAGGGAGGGTCGGGCTTCGCCAAGGCGAGGCCGACCCTTCCTTGATGACTGATACTCGTGTGTGAGCGGGGAAAGGGCGCAGCCCCTGGGCGTCATCCGTGCAGAGGCCATTTGATGAGTCGGGCTCCTGCCCGAATATCCGGCGAGCGCTCGGTGACATCCCTCGGTACGCCGGGCATGTCCGAGGGACCCCACGCAAAAATGTCGGCGTTTGCGCGGAGAAAGTCGACGAGCACTGCTTCTTATTTGGGGTCGAGCCCGGAACTGATCCGGATCTGCTTGGAGGTGTCGTCATTGGGGTTGAGAGGGACGGCCTTGACCGTCTCTGCTGGCTCGAAGTTGCCGGCGTGTCGCTTCACGTCCGGCACCTCTCGGGAGAGGTTTTCCAGGTCGACGATGAAGGCCTCAGACTCGGCGAGGGCCTCGGCGTGCTCCACGCACTCCACATCGCATTCGAACACATGTTTGTACGTGGGGCCGACGATGATGACCCCGTTGGGGCCCGGCATCTTGAGCTTCAGGTAGGTGTAGTTGGGGATGGCCATGAACTTCGCGTAGCATGGCCTCCCCAATATTGCGTGGTAGGTTCCTCGGAACCCGACCACCTCGAACGTCAAAGTCTCCCTTCGGAAGTTAGAGGGTGTTCCGAAGCAGACAGGAAGGTCGAGCCGTCCGAGGGGCTGGACGCGCTTCCCAGGAATGATCCCGTGGAAGGGCGCAGCGCCTGCTCGGACGGAGGACAGATCGACGCGCGGGAGCCTGAGGGTCTCGGCGTAGATGATATTGAGGCAGCTGCCCCCATCCATCAGGACCTTGGTGAGCCTGACGTCGCCGATGATGGGATCGACGATGAGCGGGTATTTCCCCGGGCTCGGCACGTGGTCGGGGTGGTCAGCTTGGTCGAAGGTGATGGGCTTGTCGGACCAATCTAGGTAGACTGGCGCCGCCACCTTCACCGAGCAGACCTCCCGACGCTCTCGCTTGCGATGTCGAGCCGAGGCATTCGCCGCATGCCCTCCGTAGATCATGAAGCAGTCGCGGACCTCGGGGAACTCTCCTGCTTGGTGATCTTCCTTTTTGTCGTCGTCGCGGGCCCTGCCACCCTCTGCGGGTGGCCCGGCCCGGTGGAAGTGGCGCCGAAGCATGACACACTCCTCGAGGGTGTGCTTGACGGGCCCCTGATGGTAAGGGCACGTCTCCTTGAGCATCTTGTCGAAGAGGTTGGCACCTCCGGGGGGCTTCCGAGGGTTCTTGTACTCGGCAGCGGCGACAAGGTCTGCGTCGGTGGCGTCGCGTTTCGCTCGCGACTTCTTCTTGCCTTTCTTCTTGGCGCCGCGCGGAGTAGACGCCTCGGGAGCATCTTCCGACGGGCGGCCCTGGGGCTGCTTGTCCTTTCGGAAGATGGCCTCGACCGCCTCCTGGCCAGAGGTGAACTTGGTGGCGATGTCCATCAGCTCGCTCGCCCTAGTGGGGGTCTTGCGACCCAACTTGCTCACCAGGTCACGGCAAGTGGTGCCGGCAAGGAACGCGCCGATGACATCTGAGTTGGTGATGTTGGGCAGCTCGGTGCGCTGCTTTGAGAACCGCCGGATGTAGTCCCGAAGAGACTCTCCCGGCTGTTGCCGGCAGCTTCAGAGGTCCCAGGAATTCCCGGGGCGCACGTACGTGCCCTGGAAATTGCCGGCGAAAGCTTGGACCAAATCCTCCCAGTTGGAAATCTGCCCCGGAGGCAGGTGCTCCAACCAAGCGCGAGCAGTGTCGGAGAGGAACAGGGGGAGGTTGCGGATGATGAGGTTGTCGTCGTCCGTTCCACCCAGTTGACAGGCCAGGCGGTAGTCCGCGAGCCACAATTCCGGTCTTGTTTCCCCCGAGTACTTTGTGATAGTAGTCGAGGGTCGGAATCGGGCCGGGAACGGCGCCCGCCGAATGGCCCGGCTGAAGACCTGCGGACCGGGTGGTTCGGGCGAGGGACTCCGATCCTCCCCGCTGTCGTAGCGTCCCCCACGCCTGGGGTGATAGCCTCGGCGCACCCTTTCGTCGAGGCGGGCCCGACGGTCGCGATGAGGGTGCTCGTCGCCGAGGTGGCCCGGGGCCGCAGGCGCGGTGTTGTGCGTGCGCCCGGTGTAGACCAGGCTTCCCGCATGAGTCGGGAAGTCGCGACACGAGGTTCCGAGGGGTACCCCTGCCTTCGGGAGGCAGAGCTCTCGGCCCGCCGGGCCGCAGCGCCTTCCAGGAGATGCTTGAGCTCTCCCTGGATTCGCCGACCCTCGGTGGTTGATGACTCCGGCATCGCGCGGAGGAGCATCGCTGCGGCTGCCAGGTCCTGACCGGTCCCGCTGGATGCGGGTGGCGGCCTTTCCCTGGCATCGTTGGCGATGCGGTGCTGGAGACCCTGGGGCAGGTGACGTATTTCTCCGGCCGGGGGCTGGCCCGCCCATACCTGCCTGACTTCCCGACGGATCGACTCGAGCGCTCCTGCCCCCTCGTCGAGCCCGGCCTGCGCCCCGCGGACTTGCTCGAGCTGTGGGTCGTGACCCCCCGCCGGAACGGGGACCACAGCTAGCTCCCGCGGGATGTCGGCGCGAGGCACTGGCCTAGGGAGATCACCATCCTCCGGCATGCCGAGACGGTTGCCTCCGGAGGGATCCCCTAGCTCGACGTGGAAACATTCGCGGCTCGGGCCGCAGTCCTTGTCGTCAAGGCTGCGGCTGCCGTAGGAACAGTCGGAGAGGCAGTAGTTGCATGCGGTCATGAAGTCCCGCATGGCACTGGGGTTGCCAGATCCAGAGAAATCCCAGCAGATGCTGGGGTCGTCATCTTCCTCGGACCCAGAGGGCCCGTAGGTCGAGACGCCCATCAATCGGTCCCAAGGTGACCGCACACGAAACCCAAGAGAGGTTGCACTTGCCTCAACGTGAGCGCCCGCCAGAGCGAGGTCGCTAGGCGGGTTGAGGTCGAGTCGAAATGACGAAGGATGGGAATCAGTCGGTACCTTTTGGTCGACGAGGAGCGACGAAGTCACATCGGGGACTGAACGCGCCGTCGTCCTGGGTGCGAGGGCGACGTCCTGCAGGCCCTCCGTGAGCGTGCTGGCGTCGTCCACTTGCTCGGGGTTGGCGTGTTGCGGGGGGACGGCGTTCGCCTTCGCCTCAAACGCGAGGGTGACGCCCGACGCGTCCTCCGTTGGGGCGCTGGGGATGTCGATTCGCTCGACAGCCGACGGAGCGCAGCCTCCCGCTCGGCCCTGGTTGCCCTGCCTCCTCCTCCGATGGCGAGGGAGAGGATGGGGCGAGCTTGAATGTTGTTCTTCCCCCACGCGGGGAAGACGTCGTCGATTCCGCCGCCGGCGGGCGGGCTGTCGGCCACCATTGTCGCCGTCGCGCGGCGGTGGAAGGAGTATCATGTCGTAGCTGCCGTCGAAAGACATGAACTCGAGGCTCCCAAAACGGAGCACCGTCCCGGGTTGGAGAGGTCGTTGGAGACTGCCCATCTGGAGCTTGACGGGAAACTGCTCGTCAACACGCAGCAGGCCCCTACCTGGCGCGCCAACTGTCGGCGTTTCGAGACCGGGGGGTCCCTAAGCCGACGAGTGAGTGTGCCGCGTGCCCCAGCCCAGATGGGTCGAGAGCGTGGGCGAGCGCGAAGGGGGGAGAGCGAGGTGGCCGGAGCCGAGTCGTGAGGGAGGTGGAGATCCCGCGGCCTTCGTGTTCGTCCCGCGCCCAGGTCGGGTGCGCTTGCAGTAGGGGGTTACAAGCGTCCACGCGGGTGAGGGAAGCGAGCGGCCCCAAGAGAGCGCCTGCCCCTGCCCTCGTTCCTGCGGGGCCAACCTTCTCTAAGAAGGCCCTGGTCCTTCCTTTTATAGGCGTAAGGAGAGGACCCAGGTGTACAATGGGGGTGCAGCAGAGTGCTACGTGTCTAGCGGGAGAGGGCTAGCGCCCTAGGTACATGCCAATGTGGCAGCCGGAGAGAACTTGGCACCCAGCTGGTGTGGTGTCGTGGCTGTCGGAGGAGTAACGGAGCCTGGTGGAGGGACAGCTGTCGGAACAGTTGGGCTCTTGCTGACGTCCCCCTGCTTCTGTAAGGGAGCTGAGAGCCGCCGTCGTCATGGGTCTAGCGGGGCGCCATCATTGCCTGTCTGGCGGAGCTAGCCAGATGGGACGTCGGTCTTGTTCTCTGCGGCCCAAGTCGGCTCGGGGTAGGGTGATGATGGCGTTTCATGTCGACGTGGCGGACTTGTGCCCTAGGTCGGGCGACGTGGAGGCTCCTCCGAGGCCGAGGTCGAGTCTGTCTTCCATGGCCGAGGCCGAGCCCGAGCTCCTGGGTCGGGCGAGGCGGAGGTCGTTCGGCAGAGGCCAGGCTGGAGTCCGAGCCCTGGGTCGGGCGGAGCGGAGTTCGCCGTCTTCCGGGGCCTTAGCCCGAGTCCGAGCCCTGGGTCGGGCGGAGCGGAGTTCGCCGTCTTCCGGGGCCTTAGCCCGAGTCCGAGCCCTGGGTCGGGCGGAGCGGAGTTCGCCGTCTTCCGGGGCCTTAGCCCGAGTCCGAGCCCTGGGTCGAGCGGAGCGGAGTTCGCCGTCTTCCGGGGCCTTAGCCCGAGTCCGAGCCCTGGGTCGGGCGGAGCGGAGTTCGCCGTCTTCCGGGGCCTTAGCCCGAGTCCGAGCCCTGGGTCGGGCGGAGCGGAGTTCGCCGTCTTCCGGGGCCTTAGCCCGAGTCCGAGCCCTGGGTCGGGCGGAGCGGAGTTCGCCGTCTTCCGGGGCCTTAGCCCGAGTCCGAGCCCTGGATCGGGCGGAGCGGAGTTCGCCGTCTTCCGAGGCCTTAGCCCGAGTCCGAGCCCTGGGTCGGGCGGAGCTTCCTATGGCGCCTTTGGCAAGGCCTGGCTGCCTGTCAGTCTCACTCTGTCAAGTGGCACCGCAGTCGGGACGGCGCAGGCGGCGCTGTCCTTTTGTCAGACCGGTCAGTGGAGCGGCGAAGTGACGGCGGTCACTTCGGCTCTGCCAGGGGGCGTGCGTCAGGATAAAGGTGCCAGGCTACCTTTGCGTTAAATGCCCCTGTGACTTGGTCGGTCGGCACGGCGATTTGGTCAGGGTTGCTTCTTAACGAAGGCAAGGCCTCGGGCGAGCCGGAGATGCGTCCGCCGTAAAAAAGGGGGCCTCGGGCGAGACGGAAACACCTCAGGGTCGGCTGCCCTTGCCCGAGGCTAGGCTCGGGTGAGGCGTGATCGAGTCGCTCGTATGGACTGATCCTTGACTAAATCGCACCCATCAGGCCTCTGCAGCTTTATGCTGATGGGGGTTACCAGCTGAGAATTAGGCGTCTTGAGGGTACCCCTAATTATGGTCCCCGACACTAATGTAACCACAAATAATTTTACTAAATAAAACATATGAAAATAACAAAACAATAATGTGCAAATTATGTTTTATCTAAGTGTTACTATCTCTACCACAAAATAATTTTAGCAACCTAAATTTTAATCCTATATTCTAAAGTAGGAATAGTAGATTGCAAATAAGTAAATAATAAATATGGAAGCTTAAAGACAAAGGTAGAGATGCAAACTTCTGTTGATGTGTCAGTATTTTTACCGAGGTATCTAGAACTGTGAAAGATTTTAACTAACACTCGTTGGTGTCCCTACGCAAAGAAAAGCCCACGTGAGGGCCAAGCACGCTCGGTCGAGTGACTTCATAGAGTCGCGGGCTTTCTTTACGCGCAAATGATGCTTCGCTTTCGGCCTCCTCTCGGATGCTCCACGTCGTCTTCACTGTCGAGCTTCCTGTTGAAATGATGCGAGCCTTGTTTCGTCCGGTACACGGTGGCGGCCACACCACAATCATGGTTGGTATTGTCTCTCAAGACTCTTGTCCCACTCAGTTCAAGTACAACGACTCGCGCAAGAGCCGAGGGATTTGTATGAGTTTTTCTAACCTCACTCAATCTACTAGGAACAACCTAGAGCAAGCGCAATAGAGGCCTAACTAATCTAAGCACTTTGTAAAGCACATACGCTAATCACAGAGTGATTCTATTAAGTACTTAGGTGTTTAGAGCTATGGAGGTGTGCCTCACTTCACTCGGTATGTGTATGTTGCTTGGGCTCCAACATCTCCAAATGGATGGGTAGTGTGGTATATATAAGCACCAAACTAAAACTAGTCATTAAAAAGCAAGTTCTATAGCACACCGGACCTTCACGTGTACTAGCTGTTAGAGATAGCCTTCTGAAATTGGCGCACCAGACCTTTCGTACTTGGCGCACCGGACCTCTTACGCAGAACATGATGCTTCATGTATTTTAGGCATAAATTTTAGCTCCAAACTTCGATTTTGATGACCTCCGACTTTTTGGAAAGCTAATAAAACTCTTTACATCTCATAGTTGAAGCCATGTCAGTTTGAGTAGATTTGGCGCACTAGACCGTCCACTCCTGTGCTGCTGCTTTTTTCAGCACACCCAAATTCATATTATAGTCATAACTCATAGCTCTGAGCTCCGATTTTGATGATCTTAAACTTTTTAGAGAGCTAATAAAAATCTCTACATCTCAGAGTTGAAGCCATGTCGATTTGAGTAGACCAAAAATCGTGAGACACTTCTAATTCACTCATCCCTTTGTCTCAACTTTGGTAACTTTTATTTGTGGCTTTGCATCCCACTTCTACTTCTTGGTGTGTTGGACTCTTAGCATGTATAAAGGTCTTTAATATGACTTTATAATGTCTTCTTTGGAGTGTTGATCTCCTCACTGCCTTAGTCCATCAATACTTTATATCTTGTGAACTATAGACACAAACACTAGCAAACACGTTAGTACACATGTTATGTTGATCATCAAACACCAAAATCATTTAGTCAAATAGACCGAGGTCTATTTTCCTTACACCATAGACAATGCTATGCAACACAAATTATCGAGGATCCAACTATTGCCGAACATGTGTTCTAGACAATGCTATGCAACACAAATTATCGAGGATCCAACTATTGCCGAACATGTGTTCCCGAGGCACCATACATCGAGTACTTGCATTGGCTCTAGCTCAGGTCAGAGCCCACCGTAGGGGGGAATTGACCCCCCACCCTCGAAAATGGTGATGAAAGGAACGTGCACGCCTAAGAGGGAGATGAATAGGACTTCTAATTTTTGCACTCTAAACCAGACCAATAATAATTCTTTTAAAACACCTTATGCAAATAACTAAACCCTAATGTGCAATAAGGTTTTGTCTAAGTGTTGTTATCTCTACCGCAAAAGGAGTTTAGCAACCTAAGTTCTAATCCTACCAACTAGCCTATATTCTGAACTAGGAATGGTAAAGATCAAAACTTAAGTAAGCAATAAATGCGGAAGCTTAAGAGAAAGGTAGAGATGCAAACTCCCATTGACGCGTCAATATTTTTACCATGGTATCTAGAACTGTGTAAGGTTCTAACTAATCCCCGTTGGTGCCCCTACACAACGAAGCCCACACGAGGGCTAAGCACCTCGGTTGAGTAACTCCATAGAAAGCTGTGAGCCTTCTCCACGTGCATGTGGTGCTCCACTACTGGCTCCTCTCGGACGCTCCTCGTCGTCTTCACTATCGAGCTTGCGGTCGAAATGCCGCGGGCCTAGTTCTCCCTGGTACATGGTGGCGGCCAGACCACAATCGCGGTTGGTGTGGTCTCTCAAGACGTCACCCTACTCAGTACAAGTTACAATGGCTCGCGCAAGAGCCGAGGGATTTGTGTGGGTTTTCAATCCACACCCAATCTACTAGGAACAACCTAAAGCATGCACAATAGTGGTCTAATTAACCTAAGCACTTCGCAAAAGCACCTACGCTAATCAAATAGTGATTCTATTAAGCGCTCGGGTGTTTGGAGCAATGGAGATGTGTTTCTACTCAATAGCAATGTTGTTTGGGTTTCCATACCTTCAAATGTCAAATGAGTGGGTATATATAGAGCCCCAACCCAAATATAGGCGTTGAAGGAAAGCATCCTGTCTGCGTCGCATTGGACAGGTCCAGTGCACAACCGGGCCGAGGTCCAGTGCCCTCCACATCAACTAGTTGCTGGTCTTCTGACAGATTCTCTATAACCATGCAGAGGTCTGGTGCACCACTGGACCGGTCCAATGACTACCATGTCAAATGACCATTGTTGACTAGTTGTTCCCGACCGTTGAGTCGAGGTGCAATGCACTACCTACAAAGGTCTGGTGCCCCAGCTGGTTCAGGTGCCCAAAAACAGCGCCTCTGCACAAATGGTCCGGTGCACCCAGAAACAACACATCTTGTTTTCTTCAATCTTTTTTCACTTGGGCATGTTTCTTGTCTTGTGTCTTGGACTTTGCTTGATATTTGTATATATTCTTCGAGTTTCCTAATGTCTTCTTTGAGGTGTTGCTTCATCAATGCTAGGACTGGACAAAATGTTCGTGGCTCGCTGGCTCACTCGGTTTATGGTCAGCTCGGCTCGGATCGGCTCATTTGAATTTTTTCACGAGTTGAGCTGACATACTAGCTCGGTTCTTAACGAGACAGCTCGGTTCATTAACGAGCCAGCTCGCAAGCTAAACTGTCACACCCGGTTTTGGAAGGCAAACCAAGTGCGAACTATGTACGTGCCAGGATCAGAACTCACGTACACAGCGATTACATAAATGAACATCAATGCACATTGCTCGAATAATAACTTAAAAGAGTATTAACTTATTACATCACAGAGTCATAGACATCCACATAGTCATCGTCTTAACAGGTAAATCAAAGTGCTAGCGAAACGCAGTAAAGATAGGGCCTTCACAGGCAGCTGACTGGGGGTTGCCGCCAACCCACACCTAGAATTCGTCGTAGTCTTGGAACTCCTGGAAGTCTCCTTCCACGGCTTCGCCTTCTCCGGAGCAGTGGTTACAATGCGGACTACCTGGTGTTTGGTGGTAAAGCAAGGATGAGTACACATCAACGTACTCAGCAAATGTCCCGTTTGGCTGAAGTGGACTAGCTTTATGTGGGGTTAGGCTCAAGCGGTTGCTTTTAGTTGGTCAGGTATTTATCATTAGTAGAAGCCAGATTTTAGCATTAACCAACCCATGAACCATTTCCTCATCGAGGAACAACATCATCATATTCGAACCCAAAACCATAACATAATCCTTGTATCTCGAACCATCTGTATCTCTAATCAAAGAGGATCCCAAGGCTGCTCTTAACCGTGAGCACGGCTGATATACCAGTTTCACTACCCTCTGCAGAGGCCGCACACTTTACCCATGAGTCATGATTCCCTTTCTACCCGGGGAGAGCTAATCCCCATTGACCACTACCTAGGTGGTCCGGCAGGGTATCACTACGTAGCTGTTACAAAGATTCCCTAGAGATCATAGCTGCCCGTTAGGTTTCTCCAGTTTGATAAACACAGTACTCCTCCCCGCAGGAGAGTGACTAACAAAAGCAAAACGAAAGAACCTCGGCACTCAGCCTCGGCAGAGCAAGCACTGTGCCTGGACCCCATTGACGGCACGACGGCGAAGCAACTACACCTCTAGTTCCTCTAATTAATTAGCTAAGGGTGTCCCATTTCACCCTCATGGTTGCACTGTTATCCCGGGTGGTCTCTCAACGAACAGGTCCTTACGGAGAGGTACTCAGGAAACAGCCTGAGCCCTCTAGAGTATCACAAGATCATCAATATCATCAGGATAACAGTATCGTAAATAGTCACATCATGTTCATTGATTAAGTTAAGGCAATAGCAGAATGCTAACCATAACAGCCCATAAGGTCATCAAGGATAAAGTAAAGTGTAAAGCTAGTCAATCCTTAGGTTTCAAGTAAGTAATGCGGGATAGTAAGTTACAAGTGAATAGGACATAATGGGTCAGAGGACACTTGCCTACACCAAACTGTTGATCAGGAACTTCCTCTGCAACTTCCTCGGGAAACACAGACTGCTCGTTGTCTACGTAAGGTAATCATTCACACTATGCACTTGGGAAGTAACAAACAAAAACAATATACCAAACATATGCAGCAGAGAGATCACAAGTTCATAATAGAAAAGGGATAGGCACTCTGGTATTCCCTAGGTCTAGGGTAGAGGACTATACAAAATGATTCATTATCCACTAATCAGGTCTAAGTTAGTGATGGGGTTAAATCATTACATGATTTTAAGTCCATAAACTTAAGTGCTCCAACTTTTATTAAAGTCTACTATCTTTTATTTATCTCAAACAGGGTTCCCATAACATTAATTTTACCCTAATGATCAACTATTAATTGGGACATAGAAACAGCAGGGAAACATTGCTTAAACAGATAGATAATAATATTATGAACATTTTGCAATTTGAAGCACCAAATTTGGAGTTCATATGACAAAGTTATGAATTTTACAAGTTTAGGGATTAAAAATATACCCTAAATACCTATTTTGGATTAAATAAAAGGTCCGAGGACCTAACTGCGAGAATCCAGGGACGGCGGGTCAATTTACAGAAAACCGGGGGTCTCTTTAAGAATTTGCGCGGGCGAAGGGGTATCGGGCTCCTACGGCCGTTGGATCTCAGATCAACGCCCGAGATTAGATCGCGGGCGGGCGCGCGAGCGCGCGGCAGCCTGAGCGGCTGACAGGCGGGGCCAGGCGGGCAGCGCGGGCGCGGGACTGACAGGCAGGGCCGGGCGGCAGAGCGGGGCGCGGGCGGGCTAACAGGCGGGGCCCAATTGGCAGGGAGGCGGGGCGCGGGGGGAAACGGCTCTGGGCCGTTGGATCTTAGGCGGACGGCTAGGATTGGACTCGGCCTATTTAAAATAGGGCCATCCGATCTGAGATGGACGGCGGGGATGGGGCGGCTGGCTTCTGTCTCCTTCCCCAGCCGGCTGAGGCGGCGGCGCCCGTCCCCACGGCGGAGGAGCTCGCCGGAGACGAGGGGTGTTGGGGCTCTGCGGGTCCTTGGGGCGACCTGGGCGGCCGGGGAGGTTGGGGAGGGCGCGGGGAACCTTTTGGTGGGGGCTAGGTCGGGGCAGGGGCACCGGAGGGGGGCGGTCCACGGCGAAGCGGCTCGGCGGCGGCGCTATGGGACTCCGGCGAGCAATTAAACGCGATAGAGTGCAATAGAGGGGAAGGGAGGGGGCATGGGAGGTTCCTTACCTCAAGGCGGACTCCGGGGACTCCTTGGTGGCGACAATGGCGCGACGACGGCCCGGGTCGGCGGTGGCGGACCTCCGCGGCTGCGCAGCGAACGGCGGGTGAACGCGGGCAGAGGAATTCGGGGAGGGAGAGGGAAAATTGGGGCACGTCCCGGGTTGCGGACGTCGGGGCGGAGCTCACCGTGGCAGAAGGCACGGCGGGGCTCCAATGGCGACGGAGGAACGAGCTCGGGCGGCGGTGGTTAATGGCGGCGGCGCTTTGGCGTGCGCGCAGCGAGGGGGAGATGGGAGGGAGGCCTGCAGGTGCGCAAATGAGGGAGGGGGAGATGGCGAGCTAGGCTTCGGGCTCAAGTGACTGAGGGTGAGGCGGTTGCGAGCTTCACGCGCGACGTGGGCGCGGAGTCCGCGGCACGCGCGGACCGGGGCGGCGGTTACGCGAAGACGGAGAAGCTGACAGCCGGGGCCCGCGGGCAGAGAGAGAGGGGAAAGCGGGCGCGGGCGCGAAGAACGGTTGCGCTGACGGGCGGGCCCGCCAGGGCAGAGAGAGCGGGGGGAAGCGGGCGCGCGCGGGATGGGGAAAGCGGCTGCGCTGACGGGTGGGCCCGCCAGGGCAGAGAGAGGAGGGGGGGGGAGAAGGTGCGCGCGCGGGATGGGCCGATTGGGCCGAAAGGCCGAGGGGGGCGGGGGTATGGGCCTTTTTCCCTTTTTCTTTTATTCCAGCAATTGTTTTCCCCTTTTCTTTTTGTTTTCTCTATTTGATTCAAATTCAAATAAGCCACAAATTCAAATTAGACTTTCTAAGAATTATGCACCAAACAAAAGTGAAATCTAGGGTTCAACATGATGCAACAATTCATACTCCCTTGGAGTTTGAGCTAATAGACTATAGTTACAAATAAAATAACCACTTTTCTCCTATAGAAATGAGAAAGAGAAGATTGGGGAAGGATGAGAAAAGGGAAGTAACACCTGAATTTGTGAATATGAGCAAAGAAATTTTATACCCCCAAATTCAGGGTGTTACAAACCTATCCCCCTTAAAAGAATCTCGCCCCGAGATTCAAGGTTAGTCAGCAAAGAGTTCAGGGTATTTGGCCTTCAGATCATCTTCTCGTTCCCAGGTTGCTTCTTCCTCGGAGTGGTGACCCCATCTGACTTTGCACATTCTGATGGTATTCCTCCGGGTGACTCTGTCTGCAAACTCTAGAATCTGCGTTGGCTTCTCTATGTATGTCAGATCCTCCTGGACTTCCAAACCCTCCACTGGCAACTGTTCTTCTGGTACTCGCAGACACTTCTTCAATTGCGACACGTGGAACACATTGTGTACTGCCGACAAACTTTCTGGTAGGTTGAGTTGGTAAGCCACTTCTCCACGCTTTGCTTGAATCTGATATGGTCCAACGTACCGGGGTGCTAACTTGCCTTTAACTCCGAACCTTCTGACTCCCCTGATAGGTGACACCTTCAGATAGACGTAATCTCCCACTTCAAAACTCAGTTCTCTTCTCCTTCTGTCCGCGTAGCTTTGCTGCCTTGACTGGGCTATCTTCAGGTTCTCCCGAACCATTTTGATATTCTCTTCGGCTTCAAGCAGGATGTCGGGGCCAAACACCTGTCTCTCTCCAGGCTGGTCCCAATGCAGCGGAGTCCTACAACTCCGCCCATAGAGTGCCTGAAACGGCGACATCATCAAGCTAGCCTGATAGCTATTGTTGTAGGAGAATTCTGCATAAGGTAACCTTTTGTCCCATCCTGACTTGTCTTGCAACGCACAGGCTCTCAGCATATCTTCTAGGATCTGGTTAGTTCTTTCAGTCTGACCGTCTATCTGCGGGTGATAAGCCGAGCTGAAGTTCAAATGGGTGCCCAAAGCTTCTTGTAGCTGCTGCCAAAAATGAGAGGTGAACTGCGTTCCTCGATCTGACACTATCTTCTTCGGCACACCATGAAGGCAGACTATCCGTGACATGTATAACTCAGCTAACATTGCTCCGGTGTATGTGGTCTTCACAGGTATGAAATGGGCCACCTTTGTTAAGCGGTCCACAACCACCCAGATGGAATCATAGCCGGCCCGGGTATGAGGTAGGCCAACTATAAAATCCATCCCGATCTCATCCCACTTCCACTGAGGAATCCGCAATGGCTGCAACAATCCGGCGGGCCTTTGATGCTCTGCTTTGGTCCTTTGACAGCTATCACAGATGGCGACATATTCTGCGATTTCTCTTTTCATGCCATACCACCAAAACCTCCTTTTTAAATCCTGGTACATCTTTTCACTTCCCGAGTGTATGGAGTAGGCTGTCTCATGAGCTTCCTTTAGGATCAGCTCCCGAATAGGTTTGAGGTCGGGGACACACAATCGGTCCTTGAACCATATTACCCCCTCTTCATCCTCTCGAAAGTCTTTACCTCTTCCTGCTAAGATCAGCTGCCGGATCTTGTTGATGCTTTCATCATCCTTCTGCCCTTCTTTGATCTCCCGCTCTAGGGTGGGCTCTAATTCCACTGTTACTCCTTGCGTACTGTTCAGGAAACCGAGACTCAGTCTGTCGAACTCCTTGGCTAACTCATACGGCATCGGATACATGGCCAACATATTGACTTGACTCTTCCTGCTCAGAGCATCTGCAACAACATTGGCTTTGCCTGGATGGTAATGTATCTCCAACTCGTAGTCCTTGATCAATTCCAACCATCTTCGCTGTCTCATGTTTAACTCTGACTGGGTGAATATGTATTTCAGACTTTTATGATCTGTGTAGATGTCGCACTTCTGCCCATACAGGTAATGTCTCCAGGTCTTCAAAGCATGAACTACTGCTGCCAACTCTAGGTCATGTGTGGGATAATTTTTCTCATGGATCTTCAGCTGTCGAGATGAATATGCTACAACTCTTCCTTCTTGCATTAGCACACATCCCAATCCGGTGTAAGAAGCATCGCAATACACTGAGAATGGCTTGTGAACATCAGGCAGGACTAACACCGGAGCTGTAGTCAATCTATTTTTCAGTTCTTCAAATGCTTCCTGACACTTTTGGGTCCACTTAAACTCAACTTTCTTCGCTAGTAACGCTGTCATTGGTCTAGCAATCTTTGAGAAGCCTTCGATGAAACGCCTGTAATACCCAGCCATTCCAATGAAGCTCTTGATCCCACGAACATCCTTTGGTGCTTTCTAGTTCAGGATATCTGCTACTTTATTTGGATCCACTGCCAATCCATCTTGATTTATGATGTGACCTAGAAACAGGACTTCATGAATCCAGAACTCGCATTTGCCCAGCTTGGCATACAACTGATGCTCTCGAAGTCTTTGCAATACCATCTTCAAATGCTCTACATGATCTTCCTCACTTTGAGAGTATATAAGAATATCATCGATAAACACTACCACAAACTTGTCCAGATAATCCATGAACACACTGTTCATCAGGTACATAAAGAAGGCTGGCGCATTTGTCAAACCAAAGGACATAACTGTGAATTCATATAACCCGTACTTGGTGATGAATGCCGTCTTCGGTATGTCCGAGGGTCGGATTCTGAGTTGATGGTAACCTGATCTCAGATCTATCTTCGAGAATACGCTGGCACCTCTGAGCTGGTCGAACAAATCTTCTATCCTTGGCAGGGGGTACTTGTTTTTGACAGTGACTTCATTCAAGGCTCTGTAGTCTATGCACATCCTTTTGGTACCATCTTTCTTCTCTACAAACAACACCGGAGCGGCCCAAGGCGAGGTACTTGGTCTGATGTAACCCTTCTCTAACATCTCATCTATCTGCTTCTTGAGTTCCACCAATTCTGGTCCAGACACTCGGTAGGCTCTTTTGGAAATGGGGGCGGTACCAGGGATAAGCTCTATGGCAAATTCGACTTTTCTCTCGGGTGGTATGCCCGTTAGCTCCTCGGGAAATACGTCCGGAAAGTCCGACACAACCTTGATAGCCTCGAGCGGGTTGGGCTTTTTACTATCAACTGAAGTCTGGTGACAGACACCCTCCGCCGATTTAGGCATCCTTAGCTCGGCCACTACCTCTTCTCCTGACGGGGACTTCAATGTTACGGTCCTCTTGTCACAGCTAACATTCGCTTCATACTTCATTAACCAATTCATCCCTAGAATGACATCTATCCCAGGGGTGTCTATTACTATTAAGTCACTGGGGAATCCTATCCCCCTTATTTCCACCCTTAAATTTGAGCATATTTTATCTGTTTGCACCTTGCCACCAACTGAATTAATCCTCATGGGCGGCATCATTGCCTCTACTGAGATGTTATGCAATTCTACCCAGGTTGCAGTGACAAATGAATGAGTTGCACCAGTATCAAATAGCACTTTCGTGGGATGAGATTCGACTGAAAACATACCTACTGCCACATCTGGTGCATCCTGGATTGCTTCGGCCTCCAAGTGGTTCACCTTTCCACGGTTGTATGCTTGGCTACGATTGCCTGCTGCCGGCTGCAGCACACCTTGCCTTGTTGGAGCATTGGGGTTGGTCTGCTGCTGCGCCGCCTTCTTCGGGCACTGCATCGCCCAGTGGCCTTGTTCTCCACAGTGGAAACATCCTCTGCCTCCTCCTTGTGCTGGAGCTGCTTGGTTGCTCTGGTTTGCTGCTGGGGCAGGAAGGCGAGGTGCCTGGTTGTTCTGCTTCTGATACTGATTACCTCCTTGCTGGCTGTGCTGACGATACTGCTGCTGCTGCTGTTGATACTGCCTCTGAAACTGCTGCTGATGCGGACGCTGATTCTGATTCTGATATCCCTGTGGGTGACCAGGCCTGCCTTGCTGAGATGAACTGCCTGAGAAACATGGACGGCTGATGCTTCCGGACTGGGGTCCACTCATCTTGCGCTTCCGATCTTCCATATCCTTACGCTTCTTCTCAGTCATAACTGCCCTATCGATCAGGTGCTGGAAGGTGGGGAAGGTGTGGTTCATCAGCTGGTAGTGCAGGGGATCCACCAAACCCCTCATGAACCTGTACTGCCTTTTAGCATCAGTGTTGACATCCTCAGGTGCATAACGAGATAGCTGCAGAAACTTGTCTCTATATTCACTAACAGACAGGGGTCCCTGCTTCAGAGCCAGAAACTCCTCCTTCTTCACGATCATCAGTCCCTCTGGCACATGGTACCTGCGGAAACTCTCGCTGAATTCTTCCCAGGTGATGGCTTCGGGGTCAGCATGTGTGGCGAGGTAGGACTCCCACCAGGACTGGGCTGCTCCCCTTAGCTGACGGGGACCATACAGAACCTTCTCCCTGTCGTTACATTGAGCGGTGCGCAGTTCTCTTTCCACTGCGCGCAGCCAGTCTTCTGCATCCATGGGGTCGGCAGAATGGGCGAAGGTAGGAGGGTGCCCTCTCATGAACTCACCACACTTATCCCGTGGCATCTGGGGCATCTGCACTTGTAATTGGGGTTGGGGTTGCTGTTGAGCCTGCTGCATGGCTGCCAGAGTCTGCCCAATGGCTTGCACTGCCTGAGTCTGCATCAAGAACATCTGCTCCACTGTCATCGGGGGTGGCGGGGGAGGCTGCCTCTGTTGTTCCTCCTGCTGGTCCTGCTGCTCTTGCTGAGCACGCCTGTTGCATCGGCGCCTGTTGTCAGACATCTGTGGAAGACATTCATACATCAGCATTGATCTTACAACCCTCCAGCATAAGAAAAGAGAATACAGAATTCTTCATGACACTGAGTGAACAAAGGGCTTCACTGATCCTCATTACGATTCAACACAGCTTCTCAGATAAGAAGGAAAGTAGAAATAAATGGCTTCCCAACTAAATAACTGACTTTATTAACATTATAGCTAGGCCAAACTGCAGGAGAAACCCACAGGTTGGCAACAGTCATTACAAAGATTCAAATCTAGCACAAGTTCATCATAACAAGCATGCAAGCAACTGATAAGCAGACTAAGCTAATTGGAAACAACTGATAAGCAAACTAAACTAACTATTTAAGACTGAGACATCTGACTTAAGAATTATTACAAACTTCGACGCTAACGATCTAAGGATCCAGATCTATCCTGGTCTTACAGGCAGGGGAACCATAAGTGTGGTGACCACGTGGCGGCGAGCGGTATGGGTGCTGAGTCCCAACAGGAGCGGGAGAACCACCCTCCTGGTGATGGCGCTCTGCCAGCTCAGCACGCAACTCCGCAATCTCCGTTCGAGCCCTGCTCAGCTCGTCCAGAGAGTGATCCAGCTCAGTGTTAAGCACTGCGACTAGGTTGACTGTGCTGCTCAACCTAGGGTTAGCCTCACCAACAGGTGAGACAACCACACTCTCTGTGCTGCCAGTAGGACGGCGGGGGTAGTACCGAAGGTTAAGACCGTCGGCCACCCCACCGAACAAAGAACAGTACTGGGAGAGTGCACGTCGTGCTGCATCCTGCATAGCCGCCTCTGCAGTGTCCCTCTCGGAGATGGAATAGTGCTCCGAAACGGCCTCTGCACCCCGGAGGTCATCCTCCGGACGGCGAACTAGGCAGGTAGCCTCCCAGCGGTCCGGGTACCTCCCGCGACTATGCTGGTAGACTACACAACGATACTCGATCGACCAGGTATGCCGGTCAAAAGCCTGGCGCAGCAAGGTGTCGAGTGCGTCGTGGAAGTGACAACCGCGAGCGGCGTCACGGGTGATGGGTCGGGCGACCCATCCTTCCGCCTCCTGCGGCTCAGAAGACTCCGTGCTGTGGTCTGAGTCGTCGTCGTCGGGGTCTCCTCCAGGACCTCCTCCGGTAGCTCCTCCAACAGCCGAGGCGTCCCGCGGTGGTGCAGGGGGCGCCTCTAGCTGGGCAACAGAAGAACGGGGCCTCACGGACTTCACCTCTTGCTGGGGTGGGGAGGAAGAGCCCTGCTGCTCTCTGTGCTGGCGCCGGCGTTCCTGCTCCTCACGCAGGCGGTGGTGCAGTCTCTCCAGGTGACTCGACTGACCGGACACGGTGCGGTGCAGAGGACGCTCCGCAAGTCGAGACGGTAGGAAAGGAATCACCGACTTACGTGCTGTGTGTCTAAGACGAGCCATCTACAAAAGACACCGTAAGCACAAGAGTAAGAGCAGGACTAATATGACAAGTGAATAAACCATAGACAGAACAAGATAAAAATTTTAACAAGGTACAATATAGTATATATGTGTAGTAAAACATAGGGTTGGTCGAGGTGACCGACTTTTGAAGTAACATCAGAGGTCAAGGTGAGGGGGAAGGTCAATAGTCCTTAGTACGACCAGTGCTACTCTAGGTCAGCGGTCCTACAGTCAGCACGGCTTTGATACCACTTATGTCACACCCGGTTTTGGAAGGCAAACCAAGTGCGAACTATGTACGTGCCAGGATCAGAACTCACGTACACAACGATTACATAAATGAACATCAATGCACATTGCTCGAATAATAACTTAAAAGAGTATTAACTTATTACATCACAGAGTCATAGACATCCACATAGTCATCGTCTTAACAGGTAAATCAAAGTGCTAGCGAAACGCAAGTAAAGATAGGGCCTTCACAGGCAGCTGACTGGGGGTTGCCACCAACCCACACCTAGAATTCGTCGTAGTCTTGGAACTCCTGGAAGTCTCCTTCCACGGCTTCGCCTTCTCCGGAGCAGTGGTTACAATGCGGACTACCTGGTGTTTGGTGGTAAAGCAAGGATGAGTACACATCAACGTACTCAGCAAATGTCCCGTTTGGCTGAAGTGGACTAGCTTTATGTGGGGTTAGGCTCAAGCGGTTGCTTTTAGTTGGTCAGGTATTTATCATTAGTAGAAGCCAGATTTTAGCATTAACCAACCCATGAACCATTTCCTCATCGAGGAACAACATCATCATATTCGAACCCAAAACCATAACATAATCCTTGTATCTCGAACCATCTGTATCTCTAATCAAAGAGGATCCCAAGGCTGCTCTTAACCGTGAGCACGGCTGATATACCAGTTTCACTACCCTCTGCAGAGGCCGCACACTTTACCCATGAGTCATGATTCCCTTTCTACCCGGGGAGAGCTAATCCCCATTGACCACTACCTAGGTGGTCTGGCAGGGTATCACTACGTAGCTGTTACAAAGATTCCCTAGAGATCATAGCTGCCTGTTAGGTTTCTCCAGTTTGATAAACACAGTACTCCTCCCCGCAGGAGAGTGACTAACAAAAGCAAAACGAAAGAACCTCGGCACTCAGCCTCGGCAGAGCAAGCACTGTGCCTGGACCCCATTGACGGCACGACGGCGAAGCAACTACACCTCTAGTTCCTCTAATTAATTAGCTAAGGGTGTCCCATTTCACCCTCATGGTTGCACTGTTATCCCGGGTGGTCTCTCAACGAACAGGTCCTTACGGAGAGGTACTCAGGAAACAGCCTGAGCCCTCTAGAGTATCACAAGATCATCAATATCATCAGGATAACAGTATCGTAAATAGTCACATCATGTTCATTGATTAAGTTAAGGCAATAGCAGAATGCTAACCATAACAGCCCATAAGGTCATCAAGGATAAAGTAAAGTGTAAAGCTAGTCAATCCTTAGGTTTCAAGTAAGTAATGCGGGATAGTAAGTTACAAGTGAATAGGACATAATGGGTCAGAGGACACTTGCCTACACCAAACTGTTGATCAGGAACTTCCTCTGCAACTTCCTCGGGAAACACAGACTGCTCGTTGTCTACGTAAGGTAATCATTCACACTATGCACTTGGGAAGTAACAAACAAAAACAATATACCAAACATATGCAGCAGAGAGATCACAAGTTCATAATAGAAAAGGGATAGGCACTCTGGTATTCCCTAGGTCTAGGGTAGAGGACTATACAAAATGATTCATTATCCACTAATCAGGTCTAAGTTAGTGATGGGGTTAAATCATTACATGATTTTAAGTCCATAAACTTAAGTGCTCCAACTTTTATTAAAGTCTACTATCTTTTATTTATCTCAAACAGGGTTCCCATAACATTAATTTTACCCTAATGATCAACTATTAATTGGGACATAGAAACAGCAGGGAAACATTGCTTAAACAGATAGATAATAATATTATGAACATTTTGCAATTTGAAGCACCAAATTTGGAGTTCATATGACAAAGTTATGAATTTTACAAGTTTAGGGATTAAAAATGTACCCTAAATACCTATTTTGGATTAAATAAAAGGTACGAGGACCTAACTGCGAGAATCCAGGGACGGCGGGTCAATTTACAGAAAACCGGGGGTCTCTTTAAGAATTTGCGCGGGCGAAGGGGTATCGGGCTCCTACGGCCGTTGGATCTCAGATCAACGCCCGAGATTAGATCGCGGGCGGGCGCGCGAGCGTGCGGCAGCCTGAGCGGCTGACAGGCGGGGCCAGGCGGGCAGCGCGGGCGCGGGACTGACAGGCGGGGCCGGGCGGCAGAGCGGGGCGCGGGCGGGCTGACAGGCGGGGCCCAATTGGCAGGGAGGCGGGGCGCGGGGGAAACGGCTCTGGGCCGTTGGATCTTAGGCGGACGGCTAGGATTGGACTCAGCCTATTTAAAATAGGGCCATCCGATCTGAGATGGACGGCAGGGATGGGGCGGCTGGCTTCTGTCTCCTTCCCCAGCCGGCTGAGGCGGCGGCGCCCGTCCCCACGGCGGAGGAGCTCGCCGGAGACGAGGGGTGTTGGGGCTCTGCGGGTCCTTGGGGCGACCTGGGCGGCCGAGGAGGTTGGGGAGGGCGCGGGGAACCTTTTGGTGGGGGCTAGGTCGGGGCAGGGGCACCGGAGGGGGGCGGTCCACGGCGAAGCGGCTCGGCGGCGGCGCTATGGGACTCCGGCGAGCAATTAAACGCGATAGAGTGCAATAGAGGGGAAGGGAGGGGGCATGGGAGGTTCCTTACCTCAAGGCGGACTCCGGGGACTCCTTGGTGGCGACAATGGCGCGACGACGGCCCGGGTCGGTGGTGGCGGACCTCCGCGGCTGCGCAGCGAACGGCGGGTGAACGCGGGCAGAGGAATTCGAGGAGGGAGAGGGAAAATTGGGGCGCGTCCCGGGTTGCGGACGTCGGGGCGGAGCTCACCGTGGCAGAAGGCACGGCGAGGCTCCAACGGCGACGGAGGAACGAGCTCGGGCGGCGGTGGTTAATGGCGGCGGCGCTTTGGCGTGCGCGCAGCGAGGGGGAGATGGGAGGGAGGCCTGCAGGTGCGCAAATGAGGGAGGGGGAGATGGCGAGCTAGGCTTCGGGCTCAAGTGACTGAGGGCGAGGCGGTTGAGAGCTTCACGCGCGACGTGGGCGCGGAGTCCGCGGCACGCGCGGACCGGGGCGGCGGTTACGCGAAGACGGAGAAGCTGACAGCCGGGGCCCGCGGGCAGAGAGAGAGAGGGGAAAGCGGGCGCGGGCGCGAAGAACGGTTGCGCTGACGGGCGGGCCTGCCAGGGCAGAGAGAGCGGGGGAAGCGGGCGCGCGCGGGATGGGGAAAGCGGCTGCGCTGACGGGTGGGCCCGCCAGGGCAGAGAGAGGAGGGGGGAGAAGGCACGCGCGCGGGATGGGCCGATTGGGCCGAAAGGCCGAGGGGGGCGGGGGTATGGGCCTTTTTCCCTTTTTCTTTTATTCCAGCAATTGTTTTCCCCTTTTCTTTTTGTTTTCTCTATTTGATTCAAATTCAAATAAGCCACAAATTCAAATTAGACTTTCTAAGAATTATGCACCAAACAAAAGTGAAATCTAGGGTTCAACATGATGCAACAATTCATACTCCCTTGGAGTTTGAGCTAATAGACTATAGTTACAAATAAAATAACCACTTTTCTCCTATAGAAATGAGAAAGAGAAGATTGGGGAAGGATGAGAAAAGGGAAGTAACACCTGAATTTGTGAATATGAGCAAAGAAATTTTATACCCCCAAATTCAGGGTGTTACATAAACGAGCTACCTGAAAGTCGCCTAGAGGGGGGGTGAATAGGGCGAAACTGAAAATCACAAAAATAATCACAACTACAAGCGGGTTAGCGTTAGAAATATAGTAGAGTCCGCGAGAGAGGGCGCAAAACAAATCGCAAGCGAATAATGAAGTGAGACACGCGGATTTGTTTTACCGAGGTTCGGTTCTCTCAAACCTACTCCCCGTTGAGGAGGCCACAAAGGCCGGGTCTCTTTCAACCCTTCCCTCTCTCAAACGGTCCCTCGGACCGAGTGAGCTTCTCTTTCTCAAATCACTTGGGAATCAAACTTCCCGCAAGGACCACCACACAATTGGTGTCTCTTGCCTCAATTACAAGTGAGTGTTTGATCACAAGAAAGAATGCCAAAGAAAAAGAAGCGATCCAAGCGCAAGAGCTCAAATGAACACTACAAATCACTCTCTCTAGTCACTAGGGCTTTGTGTGGAGTTGGGAGAGGATTTGATCTCTTTTGGGTGTGCTTTGCAATGAATGCTAGCTCTTGTATAGTGGTTGGAAGTTGGAAAACTTGGATGCAATGAATGGTGGGGTGGTTGGGGTATTTATAGCCCCAACCACCAAACATGACCGTTGGTGGAGGCTGTCTGTCGATGGCGCACCGGACAGTCCGGTGCACACCGGACATGTCCGGTGCCCCCGCCACGTCATCAATGCCGTTGGATTCTGACCGTTGGAGCTTCTGACTTCTGGGCCCGCCTGGATGTCCGGTGCACACCGGACATCACCTGTTCATTGTCCGGTGCGCCAGTATGGGCGCGCCTGACTTCTGCGCGTGCAGAGCGCGCATTGAATGCGCCGCAGGTAGCCGTTGGCGCCGAAATAGCCGTTGCTCCGTGGTTACACCGGACAGTCCGGTGCACACCGGACATGTCCGGTGAATTATAGCGGAGCGGCTGCTGCGCGATCCCGAGGCTGGCGAGTTGCTGAGGCCGCGCTTCCTTGGAGCACCGGACACTGTCCGGTGTACACCGGACAGTCCGGCGAATTATAGCGGAGCGGCTTGAGAAATTCCCGAAGGTGGCGAGTTCGAGTTGGAGTCCTCTGGTGCACCAGACATTGTCCGGTGGCGCACCGGACACTGTCCGGTGTACACCGGACAGTCCGGTGCCTCCAGACTAGAGGTGCCTTCGGTTGCCTCTTTGCTCCTTTATTGAATCCAAAACTTTATCTTTTTATTGGCTGAGTGTGAACCTTTTGCACCTGTATAACTTATACACTAGAGCAAACTAGTTAGTCCAATATTTGTGTTGGGCAATTCAACTACCAAAATCATTTAGGGACTAGGTGTAAGCCTAATTCCCTTTCAATCTCCCCCTTTTTGGTGATTGATGCCAACACAACCAAAGCAAAATATAGAAGTGCATAATTGAACTAGTTTGCATAATGTAAGTGCAAAGGTTGCTTGGAATTAAGCCAATATAAATGCTTACATGATGCGCATGGATTATTTTCTTTGTTTTTGACATATTGGACCACATTTGCACCAAAAGTTTTGTTTTTGCAAACTCTTTTGTAAATTCTTTTCAAGGTCCTTTTGCAAGATAGTCAAAGGTAAATGAATAAGATTTTGCAAGGCATTTTCAAGTTTTGAAATTTTCTTCCTTTGTTCAAAATGCTTTCCCTTTGACTAAACAAGACTCCCCCTCAAATAAAGTCTCCTCTTAGTGTTCAAGAGGGTTTTAAGACATCAAATTTGAAAATACTACTTACTCCCCCTTTAGAACACAAAGAGATACCAATTTTGAAATTTACCAATTGAAAATCATCAATTTTAAAATTAGGGTGGTGGTGCGGTCCTTTTGCTTTGGGCTCATATTTTCTCCCCCTTTGGCATGAATCGCCAAAAACGGAAATATTAGAGCCCATAGAAGTACTTTCTCCTCCTTTGGTCATAAAATAAATGAGTGAAGATTATACCAAAGATGGAGAGTGATGCGGAGCGACGACGAAGGATGAGTAGTTGAGTGGAGTGGAAGCCTTGTCTTCGCCGAAGACTCCAATTCCCTTTCAATATACCTATGACTTGGTTTGGAATACACTTGAAAACACATTAGTCATAGCATATAAAAGAGACATGATCAAAGGTATTATTATGAGCTATGTGTGGAAGATTAGCAAAAGAAATTCCTAGAATCAAGAATATTAAGCTCATGCCTAAGTCTGGTAAAAGATTGTTCATCAAGTGGCTTGGTAAAGATATCGGCTAATTGATCTTTAGTGTTAATGTATGAAATCTCGATATCCCCCTTTTGTTGGTGATCCCGAAGAAAATGATACCGAATGGCTATGTGTTTAGTGCGGCTATGCTCAACGGGATTATCCGCCATGCGGATTGCACTCTCATTATAACATAGAAGAGGAACTTTGGTTAATTTGTAACCGTAGTCCCGCAGGGTTTGCCTCATCCAAAGCAATTGCGCGCAACAGTGGCCTGCGGCAATATACTCGGCTTCGGCGGTAGAAAGAGCAACCGAATTTTGCTTCTTTGAAGCCCATGACACCAAGGATCTTCCCAAGAACTGGCAAGTCCCCGATGTGCTCTTCCTATTAATCTTACACCCCGCCCAATCGGCATCCGAATAACCAATCAAATCAAAAGTGGATCCCCGAGGGTACCAAAGCCCAAACTTAGGAGTGTAAGCCAAATATCTCAAGATTCGTTTTACGGCCATAAGGTGTGATTCCTTAGGGTCGGCTTGGAATCTTGCACACATGCATACGGAAAGCATAATGTCCGGTCGAGATGCACATAAATAAAGCAATGAACCAATCATCGACCGGTATACCTTTTGATCCACGGACTTACCTCCCGTGTCGAGGTCGAGATGCCCATTTGTTCCCATGGGAGTCTTGATAGGCTTGGCATCCTTCATTCCAAACTTGCTTAGAATGTCTTGAGTATATTTTGTTTGGCAAATGAATGTGCCCTCTTGGAGTTGTTTGACTTGAAATCCTAGAAAGTACTTCAACTCCCCCATCATAGACATCTCGAATTTCTGTGTCATGATCCTACTAAATTCTTCACATGTAGATTTGTTAGTAGACCCAAATATAATATCATCAACATAAATTTGGCATACAAACAAATCATTATCAAGTGTTTTGGTGAATAAAGTAGGATCGGCTTTGCCGACTTTGAAGCCATTTGCAATAAGGAAATCTCTAAGGCATTCATACCATGCTCTTGGGGCTTGCTTGAGCCCATAAAGCGCCTTGGAGAGCCTATAAACATGGTTAGGGTACTCACTGTCTTCAAAGCCGGGAGGTTGCTCAACATAGACCTCCTCCTTGATTGGTCCATTGAGGAAGGCACTCTTCACGTCCATTTGATAAAGCTTGAAGCCATGGTAAGTAGCATAGGCCAATAATATGCGAATTGACTCAAGCCTAGCTACGGGTGCATAGGTTTCACCAAAATCCAAACCTTCGACTTGTGAATACCCCTTGGCCACGAGTCGAGCTTTGTTCCTTGTCACCACACCATGCTCGTCTTGCTTGTTGCAGAAGACCCACTTGGTTCCTACAACATTTTGATTAGGACGTGGAACTAAATGCCATACCTCATTTCTTGTGAAATTGTTGAGCTCCTCTTGCATCACCATCACCCAATCCGAATCTTGAAGTGCTTCCTCTACCCTGTGTGGCTCAATAGAGGAAACAAAAGAGTAATGTTCACAAAAATGTGCAACACGAGATCGAGTAGTTACCCCCTTATGAATGTCGCCGAGGATGGTGTCGACGGGGGTGATCTCGTTGTATTGCTTGGTGGACTCTTGGGTGTGGCGGCCTTGGTTGTTCATCCTCCTTGTCTTCATCATTTGCATCTCCCCCTTGATCGTTGCCGTCATTTTGAGGTGGCTCATCTTCTTGATCTTCTTGTTCAACATCTTGAGCCTCATCCTCAATTTGAGTTGGTGGAGATGCTTGCATGGAGGAGGATGGTTGATCTTGTGCATGTGGAGGCTCTTCGGATTCCTTAGGACACACATCCCAATGGACATGTTCCTTAGCGCTATGCATGGAGCCTGTTCTTCACCTATCTCATCAAGATCAACTTGCTCTACTTGAGAGCCGTTAGTCTCATCAAACACAACGTCACAAGAAACTTCAACAAGTCCTGAGGACTTGTTAAAAACTCTATATGCCCTTGTGTTTGAGTCATATCCTAGTAAAAAACCTTCTACAGTTTTAGGAGCAAATTTAGATTTTCTACCTCTTTTAACAAGAATAAAACATTTGCTACCAAAAACTCTAAAATATGAAATATTTGGCTTTTTACCGGTTAGGAGTTCATAGGATGTCTTCTTGAGGATTCGATGAAGATATAACCGGTTGATGGCGTAGCAAGCGGTGTTAACCGCTTCGGCCCAAAACCGATCCGGTGTCTTGTACTCATCAAGCATGGTTCTTGCCATGTCCAATAGAGTTCGATTCTTCCTCTCCACTACACCATTTTGTTGTGGAGTGTAGGGAGAAGAGAACTCATGCTTGATGCCCTCCTCCTCAAGGAAGCCTTCAATTTGAGAGTTCTTGAACTCCGTTCCATTGTCGCTTCTAATTTTCTTGATCCTTAAGCCGAACTCATTTTGAGCCCGTCTCAAGAATCCCTTTAAGGTCTCTTGGGTATGAGATTTATCCTGCAAAAAGAACACCCAAGTGAAGCGAGAATAATCATCCACAATAACTAGACAGTACTTACTCCCGCCGATGCTTATGTAAGCGATCGGGCCGAATAGGTCCATGTGTAGGAGCTCCAGTGGCCTGTCACTAGTCATGATGTTCTTGTGTGGATGATGAGTGCCAACTTGCTTCCCGGCTTGGCATGCGCTACAAATCCTGTTTTTCTCAAAATGAACATTTGTTAGTCCTAAAATGTGTTCTCCCTTTAGAAGCTTATGAAGATTCTTCATTCCAACATGAGCTAGTCGGCGGTGCCAAAGCCAACCCAAGTTAGTCTTAGCAATTAAGCAAGTGTCGAGTTCAGCTCTATCAAAATCTACCAAGTATAGCTGACCCTCTAACACTCCCTTAAATGCTATTGAATCATCACTTCTTCTAAAGACAGTGACACCTACATCAGTAAATAGACAGTTGTAGCCCATTTGACATAATTGGGATACGGAAAGCAAATTGTAATCTAAAGAATCTACAAGAAAAACATTGGAAATAGTATGGTCAGGTGATATAGCAATTTTACCCAAACCTTTGACCAAACCTTGATTTCCATCCCCGAATGTGATAGCTCTTTGGGGATCTTGGTTTTTCTCATATGAGGAGAACATCTTTTTCTCCCAGTCATGTGGTTTGTGCACCCGCTGTCGAGTATCCAACTTGAGCCCCCGGATGCATAAACCTACAAAACAATTTTAGTTCTTGACTTTAGGTACCCAAACGGTTTTGGGTCCTTTGGCATTAGAAACAATAACTTTGGGTACCCAAACACAAGTCTTAGAGCCCTTGTGTTTCCCCCAACAATCTTGGCAACTACCTTGCCGGATTTGTTAGTTAAAACATATGATGCATCAAAAGTTTTGAATGAAATAGCATGATCATTTGATGCATTAGGAATTTTCTTTCTAGGCAACTTAGCACGGGTTGGTTGCCTAGAACTAGATGTCTCACCCTTATACATAAAAGCATGGTTAGGGCCAGAGTGAGACTTCCTAGAATGAATTTTCTTGATTTTGCTCTCGGGATAACCGGCAGGGTACAAAATGTAACCCTCGTTATCCTGAGGCATGGGAGCCTTGCCCTTAACAAAGTTAGACAAGTTCTTAGGAGGGGCATTAAGTTTGACATTGTCTCCCCTTTGGAAGCCAATGACATCCTTGATGCCAGGGCGTCTCCCATTATAGAGCATACTTCTAGCAAATTTAAACTTTTTCATTTTCTAAGTTATGCTCGGCAATTTTAGCGTCTAATAATGCTATATGATCATTTTGTTGTTTGATTAAAGCCATGTGATCATGAATAGCATTGATATCAACATCTCTACATCTAGTGCAAATAGAAGTGTGCTCAACGGTAGATGTAGAGGGTTTGCAAGATTTTAATTCTACAACCTTAGCATGCAACATATCATTCTTAGTTCTAAGGTCGGAAATTGTAATATTGCAAACATCTAATTCTTTAGCCTTAGCAATTAATTTCTCATTCTCATTTCTAAGGCTTGTAATAGAAACATTCAACTCATCAATCCTAGCAAGCAAATCAACATTATCATTTCTAGGATATGAAGTTGAATCAATACAAACATGAGAATCAACCTTAGCAATTAAATTAGCATTTTCATTTCTAAGGTTGGCAATAGTGTCATGACAAGTGCTTAGCTCACTAGATAATTTGTTACATTTTTCTATCTCTAGAGCATAAGCATTTTTAACCTTAACATGTTTCTTGTTTTCCTTGATTAGGAAGTCCTCTTGGGAGTCCAAGAGATCATCCTTTTCATGGATGGCACTAATTAGCTCATTTAATTTTTCCTTTTGTTCCATGTTAAGGTTGGCAAAAAGGATACGCAAATTATCTTCCTCACCACTAGCATTATCATCACTAGAAGATTCATATTTGGTGGAGGAGTTAGATTTAAACCTTCTTCCTTTTGCCGTCCTTTGCCATGAGGCACTTGTGGCCGACGTTGGGGAAGAGAAGTCCCTTGGTGATGGCGATGTTGGCGGCGTCCTCGTCGGAGGAGGAGGAGTCAGTGGAGCTCTCGTCGGAGTTCCACTCGCGGCACACGTGGGCATCGCCACCCTTCTTCTTGTGGTACCTCTTCTTTTCTCTTCTCTTTCCCTTCTTGTCGTTGTCCCTGTCACTGTCACTTGATAATGGACATTTAACAATAAAGTGACCGGGCTTACCACACTTGTAGCAAACCTTCTTGGAACGGGATTTGTAATCCTTCCCCTTCCGTTGCTTGAGGATTTGCCGAAAGCTTTTGATGATTAAGGCCATCTCCTCATTGTCGAGCTTGGAGGCGTCAATTGGTTGTCTACTTGGTGTAGACTCCTCCTTCTTCTCCTCCGTTGCCTTGAAGGCCACCGGTTGCGCCTCGGATGTGGAAGGTTCGTCAAGCTCGTTGATCTTCTTTGAGCCCTTAATCATGCATTCAAAGCTCACAAAATTTCCGATAACTTCCTCGGGGGTCATTAGTGGATATCTAGGATTACCACGAATTAATTGAACTTGAGTGGATTAAGGAAAATAAGAGCTCTTAAAATAACCTTAACCACCTCGTGGTCGTCCCACTTTTTGCTCCCGAGGTTGCGCACTTGGTTCACCAAGGTTTTGAGCCGGTTGTACATATCTTGTGGCTCCTCCCCTTGGCGAAGACGAAAGCGACCGAGCTCCCCCTCGATCGTTTCCCGCTTGGTGATCTTGGTGAGTTCATCACCCTCGTGCGCCGTCTTGAGTAGGTCCCAAATCTCCTTTGCATTCTTCAACCCTTGTACTTTGTTGTATCCTCCTTGCTTAGAGAGGCGAGGAGAATGGTTGTGGCTTGGGAGTTTAAAGTGCTCGATTTGGTCCACTTCGTCCGTATCATAATCCTCATCCCCTATTGATGGTACCTGTGCTCCAAACTCAACAACATTCCATATACTTTTGTGGAGTGAGGTTAGATGAAATTTCATTAAATCACTCCACCTAGCATAATCTTCGCCGTCAAAAGTTGGCGGTTTGCCTAATGGAACGGAAAGTAATGGAGTATGTCTAGATGTATGGGGATAGTGTAAGGGGATCTTACTAAACTTCTTGCGCTCTTGGCGCTTAGAAGTTACGGACGGTGCATCGGAGTCGGAGGAGGATGTTGATGAAGTGTCGGTCTCGTAGTAGACCACCTTCCTCATCCTCTTGTGCTTGTCGCCTTTCCGATGTGACTTGTGAGAAGAAGATTTTTCCTTCTTCTCTTTGTGGTGAGAAGAGGAAGATCTTTTCTCCTTCCGTTTGGAGGAAGTCCTTCTTCTTCTCCTCCTCTTGGTGCGGGACTCTTCCGATGAAGTGCTCCTTGGCTTGTAGTGGGCTTGTCGCCGGTCTCCATCTCCCTCTTGGTGTGATCTCCCGACATCACTTCGAGCGGTTAGGCTCTAATGAAGCACCGGGCTCTGATACCAATTGAAAGTCGCCTAGAGGGGGGGTGAATAGGGCGAAACTGAAAATCACAAAAATAATCACAACTACAAGCCGGGTTAGCGTTAGAAATATAGTAGAGTCCGCGAGAGAGGGCGCAAAACAAATCGCAAGCGAATAATGAAGTGAGACACGCGGATTTGTTTTTACCGAGGTTCGGTTTCTCTCAAACCTACTCCCCGTTGAGGAGGCCACAAAGGCCGGGTCTCTTTCAACCCTTCCCTCTCTCAAACGGTCCCTCGGACCGAGTGAGCTTCTCTTTCCTCAAATCACTTGGGAATCAAACTTCCCGCAAGAACCACCACACAATTGGTGTCTCTTGCCTCAATTACAAGTGAGTGTTTGATCACAAGAAAGAATGCCAAAGAAAAAGAAGCGATCCAAGCGCAAGAGCTCAAATGAACACTACAAATCACTCTCTCTAGTCACTAGGGCTTTGTGTGGAGTTGGGAGAGGATTTGATCTCTTTTGGGTGTGCTTTGCAATGAATGCTAGCTCTTGTATAGTGGTTGGAAGTTGGAAAACTTGGATGCAATGAATGGTGGGGTGGTTGGGGTATTTATAGCCCCAACCACCAAACATGACCGTTGGTGGAGGCTGTCTGTCGATGGCGCACCGGACAATCCGGTGCACACCAGACATGTCCGGTGCCCCCGCCACGTCATCAATGCCGTTGGATTCTGACCATTGGAGCTTCTGACTTCTGGGCCCACCTGGATGTCCGGTGCACACCGGACATCACCTGTTCATTGTCCGGTGCGCCAGTATGGGCGCGCCTGACTTCTGCGCGCGCAGAGCGCGCATTGAATGCGCCGCAGGTAGCCGTTGGCGCCGAAATAGCCGTTGCTCCGTGGTTACACCGGACAGTCCGGTGCACACCGGACATGTCCGGTGAATTATAGCGGAGCGGCTGCTGCGCGATCCCGAGGCTGGCGAGTTGCTGAGGCCGCGCTTCCTTGGAGCACCGGACACTGTCCGGTGTACACCGGACAGTCCGGCGAATTATAGCGGAGCGGCTTGAGAAATTCCCGAAGGTGGCGAGTTCGAGTTGGAGTCCTCTGGTGCACCGGACATTGTCCGGTGGCGCACCGGACACTGTCCGGTGTACACCGGACAGTCCGGTGCCTCCAGACCAGAGGTGCCTTCGGTTGCCTCTTTGCTCCTTTGTTGAATCCAAAACTTTATCTTTTTATTGGCTGAGTGTGAACCTTTTGCACCTGTATAACTTATACACTAGAGCAAACTAGTTAGTCCAATATTTGTGTTGGGCAATTCAACTACCAAAATCATTTAGGGACTAGGTGTAAGCCTAATTCCCTTTCACTACCATATTCCAGCAAAACAGAACTATATGCATATCATTTACAAAATAATTGATGAACATGTTATATATATGTGAGGTGTCTATGGTCTATGAATTAAACTAATGATTAATGAACTATGTCTATGTGTCAATTTGGTCTATGTAAATATAATTATGGGTTAGACTGATGAACATGTATGTGAATTGTGAATTAATTAGTGATGAATTGTGCTAATTTGGTGTTATATTGGCGTGGTTTGTAAAACTATGAGTATAATTACTATTTTCTATTGTTAAATTAGTTTGAAATTAACTAAAAATAATTATTATGTACATATTATTTTTTCTGCTCTGGCTCGCGAGCTAAACGAGCCAGCTCGAGCTCGTAAACGAGCCGAGCCGAGCTGACTCTGTGGTTCGTTAGCTTAACGAGCCAGCTTGAACTCGGACGAGCCGAGCCGAGCCGGCTCATTATCCACCCCTAATCAATGCCTTAGTCCAAGCCACTTTTGCATCCTATGAACTATAAACAAAAACACTAGCAAACACATTAGTTCACAAGGTTATGTTGATCATCAAACACCAAAACCATATATTTAAATGGGACAAGGTCCATTTTCCTTACAGGTGAGACAATTCCACTTGCACTTTTCAACAGAATGACGTGTGAGGGACCTAGGACCTCAGGACGCTCTAGCCGTATGTTGCTTCCACGCTTAGTTCTCTTAGTCGACCTGGTCCCTCTAAAGGTCTATAGAGCTCTGAGGCCCTCAGTCTCAAATAATTACTTGCCCGGGCCATAGGGTCCCTAGAGCCCAAGGCCTCATGAGAAAATGGAGGAGTTTCCAATGGTAAAGCAATCTTTAAAGGTATAATGCCACATTCAAGGTCAACCATGATGGTATCATGGTGTTGGCACTTTAAATAAGGTTTTTTGTGTATCATATTAAATATTATGTACGATGTTACAGTCTAATTGCTATCGACCTTACAACCACACTTGAGCATGTGAGAGAACTAGGAAGTATTATATAGTACAAATTGCTACACTAGTTACCAATTATGTTGTGCCCAATAACATGGACTCTGGTACTCATCGATACGACAGAACATACCTTCATCTATGTCAGGTACGTATATCACTACAACAAGACATCCTCAACACTATAGCACAATCAAGGGCATGTCGCTGCATACTACTCCACGACGATGGCAAGATGGGTGTTGTTGTGTCTCTACCGAGGGATGTGTTCCTCATGCTCACTTTTTGTTATCTCATGGAGTGTGCATATATCTAGCTAAAGAGCATAAGCATCCTTATAATTTTACACTATTAAATATAGCCTTACAAAGGCCTCTAAAAGGGTGTTCTTGCACTTTGCGTTCCATTTTCCATAGCATATTTCTTCACCAATTAGATTGGTGGGATCCTTGGGTATTGGGAGACCTTGAGTGGCGGCACTAAAACCCCTACGTCAATTGCCTCAAGTTATGCTTACATGTGAATTTTCTAATATGGAAAATCGTCTCCCTCCAACACGGAGGAGGTCCATCCCCACTAGACATCTTAACTCTAGACAATGAAGCCTAGTTTAATGAGCACAAGGCTCTGATAACAATTGAAAGGATAAATATGTTGAAAGGAGATGAATTGGCTTCTTTAAATTATCTTGCACAAATTAAAATCTATAATCAATCCCAACTTCACCCCTTGTGCCTATTGTGTAAGTAAAAGTTTTGCACCTTGACTTATAATCCTATACTAGCTTGGAAATTCAAATAACATTAATGCTTGAAAGGAATTCTCAAATGTAAATACTTAATATAAAGAAAGGATTAGGAACACCTTAATTTTTTGCTAAGGTATCGAAGAGTTGGCACTCCCTACTAGTCCTTGTTGGAGCACCTGCACAAGGGTGTCACTCTCCTTTGGTACATGGAAGGACCAAGTGCTCTCTTACAAGATGGTTCTTCGCCTCTCCTACATGGTGAGCTACTCCTAACCATGTACAAGCTTGAGTTGGCTCACCTACAATCTCTCCACTCTGGTGATCACCACACTCTAGATCGCCACCAAACCATCTAGGTGGTGATGATCACTAAGAGTAACAAGCACAAACTTCTTACTTGACCTAACCAAGGCAAATGAGAACAATGGGTGCACACTAGCTACTCTTGTAAGTGCAATCAACCTCTTGAGGGTTTTGGTGATTCATGGACAAAACAAATAAAAGTGTTCTAATTAGTTTACTCCTAGTACATGTCTAGTTTGAAACATAAAAAGATGCAGAGGAAAGTAAAAGCTAAACGAATAGGGAACCATGTTATGAAGCGTGAGGCATTTCCAAGTGATTCCCGATGAAGATCCTCTACAATTTCTATTTTCTACTTAGTAGTAGGAATCTCCGCTCATTTAGAATGATTCACAAGGTAAGGATGGTTTGCACCAACTTAACTTATCCATTTCAAAATCTTCATTTTAAAAATTCGTGAGTTTGCCTATTAAATTCCTCCATGGTTTATCCGAGTTTGTTTTCTGTGTATCTCGGTTCGATCGCTGGTGAGGGCGGTTCAACTGGTATTTTGCTGAAAATGTCTCTGGAAAATCAAGGTTGAACTGGCCTTCGTGGGCAGTTCAACCTGGATTTTCTAGGAAGCTCCTTGGAAAATCTCGGTTCAAACGGTACTTGATAGCGGTTCAACCGGTATTTGCACGGTTAGCCTAAATGGTCAGATCTATTTTGTGGAAAGACTATATAAACTCTCCTCTCTCTCAAAACCCTAGAACGCTCGAATCAAAGTGGATTCATGCAATTCTCCCGCCCAAGTCCTTCTCCCTTTCGATTGGTGGGAATTTTCTTCGGTGTGAGATAAGTTCTTAGATCTCAACGCGATTTTGATTCTAATTCTTCGATCTATCATTCTCGAGTTGGTGCGATCGTTCTTAATTGCGGATTCATTGTTCTTGGAATGTGTTGTTCTTCAACAGATTGTATTTTGCCTTGGGAGTCTTCAAAGTTGTGGACGACCCCAAGAACGATTTGTATCACCCGCTCTTTACGAGCACTTGAGTAAGGGATCGCCTTGACCTGTGTGGTCGGTAAAGAGGAACAGGGTTGAGAAAGACCCGACCCTTTGTGGGCACCTCAACGAGGAGTAGGGCACCGTTATGGTGTGACCGAACCTCAGTGAAAATCGTGTGTATTGTATGCTTTTGTGTTTGTGATTCATCTTAAATCTCAAGATTCACCAGTTTAATCTTATTCAACGCTTCCATTGTGATTTTGGTGCCAGATCCGAGCTTTACTTCAAGTTTACAGTTACATCGGGGTAGTGCGGTTGAACCGGCCTTGCCAGTTGAACTGGTTATTCTCGCAAAAGTTCGAAGTTTTTGTTGGAATTTTCACTTCGATTTGGACTCCTTTCTGAAAATGCAATGCAACAAGTCATCTTGCACCATATAATAGCAAATTCCTAGCCACAAATATGTATATGAGGCGTGCAAGTTGAAACCAGTGGCTACGCTGCCTGCACCGAAGCAAGCCCAGTGAGCATTCTGGGCTGTAAAACAAATAAAAATTTGGAGCTATCTACTTTTGTTATACTAGATAGCTCACTCGGAGACTCGGAGTGTAAGAATTCCAATTTCTTCATGCGACCAAGACCAAATCAATACAGATAGCAAATACGAACTCTGAAGCAATGTCCATTGAGAAAAGATGAGGCCTGAAGCAATAGGGTGCTCCTAAAAGATTAGACAGGTTCTCCTTTTCAACTATAATTTCATCATATTCTGCCAATTTTGACTCAAGGTGACAATAATAAGCCCATATATACGGTACTCCTCACTTTGAGTAGTGTGCTGCATCGCAAATTAGTCCACAGCCACTTATTCAAAAATGAGACGGCGTGCACAGCTATCGTGCCCGGCCTTAAATATTCTCTGTTCAACCAAATCCTGTTCCACCAGGCAAAGTCACACATAAGGACTAATTTAGTGACCAAGAATCACCGGATCCATGAGAGTAATCTCCTTGTTATTCAATTTTGAATAGCAAGTCTTCGTCCATAGATCCACCAAACCAGCCCTAAATTATAAGAAATGGTGTCCGGATAGGTTCTTCCCTCATATATATATATCAATAATGAAACTAGTTGCTTGCAAATGCCCTCTGAATATCAGAAATAACATACATGATGGCAGAAAACCACCACAGCAGTTACGATGGAATTTAATCCTATAAAAATCAGGAATGGATTCACATACAAGCTATGCATTGTTCTGAAAGATATATGAATAACATTAGTCTTTTTTATCCTACTATATGCAACTTTTGATCCACGCTCAATTCGTTGCATACACTCAACGGAACACCCAAGGGAGAGCGTCTCGGTAGAAAAAATTCAATCCCAACAGTTCCAATCATAGGGATCAGTGGATGACGTTAGCATAAATCTTTGAAGGGTATTTCTAGTTTGATTCGATTTTCGACGAAAAGACTGAGGATACAAGGCCAGGCAGAAGTACAATAGTTTTTTTTTCTTTAGACTACATACAAGTCATGGTATCCTAGATTTGCCCACCAAAGACGGAACTATCTTCTAGAGAACTTTGACAAGAGGTAGACAATAAAGAAGCAAAACAGTGCAAAGAGGACAACATAGAGAACATGGTTTGAGCCCTGTTGGATGATGCTCTTGTTCAATCTCCGCATGTTGTTCTTCACTCCAGCCTGAGCTTTTGCAAGGGTCATTTGCTGTACATGCACAAGTAATAACAAAAGTCAGAGCATAACTCCAACATTGGTTGTCAAGGAGCATATAGCAAAGAAAGGGTTAACGGATTTCTAGAGATAAAAAAATATTGCTGTTGTATCCTCAAATAATGCATAGGTTTTAAGATCTAATGTAGGATGCAACACATAAATCCAGAAAATAACAGTTTGCTAGTGTTTGCCTAAGGGGCCTTCAACGCCATACAATGATACAAAGTAACTGACCTGTACAGCATGTTAACTCAAGAAAAGGCTGAAACAAATACTTGGTCCTTTCACATGTAGACACAAATTTAGAATAGAAAAAAGAGTGGGAAAATGTTCTGACAAGTATCACATAACACAGACTGAATATGGAGCATCTGAAAAGGTAAAAAAAGGTTATGTACACAACTACCTATCTATTATGGCCACGACATAACCAAGGGCTACCCAAAAAATAATACTGCACTGCACAGCTGGCAAAGTAAACACTGTTAATAAGAAAAAGAAGGAAACAATACCAGTTCATGAAGAAAATCATTCTGGAACTTGGCTTCAGAATTTATCTCCTGGGCCACCTGGAGAAACAATTGATCAAATACCAGATGTCAAACTTACCTTCCAAAAAAGAACAAATTCTTTGACTAGTAGCTAATAACAAATAGTATAAGGATCGGCTTGTAATTAACTGTAGCAAGAATGAACAATTATTTGAACACATTTTTTGTTACCTGTTGAAACATTAGATATAAATCCTATAAGCAATACATTCGCAATATTAATAAGGTTGGTTCTACAAGAATACAAAAACTGGTCTTCAACAAATCCAGAGAAATCTTGCAACAACAAGGCCTTAAACAGTACAAAACCGCTGGCACAATAAGGTTGAATGAAATCATTGATATCTCGTTGCATTATATTAAACAAAGCAGAAATCAAAGAGGTCAGAAGCAATGGGTAAACCAAGAGGACCCAGCATTTCAGATGTACTGATGAAAACTAACGCCATAGTGGCACCGACTGAGCCATATGTATGTTGATTGACTATTGACAAAAAGATCCAAACTTCAAAGTAGATAAAAAAAAACCTTGGCACACACTAATATATTGCCTTTGCAAAACCCACCAGATGACATCAGTTACGGAAATTGTGCATAAAACTCACTCTGATAATACCATGTAACTATATCAACAACACCTAGAGTCCTAGACCCCCTTGGAAAACGCAAACTTTTTTTTTTCTTAATCCCATAAGAATTGAACTATTCTTTGCAAAATTCCCTTCATATCCTTGTGTTCCAGACAGGCAGATGGTAGCAGGATAAAGAACTCTGGTTTTAGAAGGCTAGCTATCACCTCACATGAAACCAACATGACCATCACTTATTCTGACCAGAGATTTTAACTCAAGTCCCATCCAATCACAATTCATCTAGGTTTAAAGAAGATGGAACCAGCTTAGCTGAACTAGCAATAGCAAGGTGCACCACCACCACCAAGCACCAAATCACATAACGTATTGCATTTAAAGCGGAAACAAGCAATTCATTTAGATTTGAAGACTGTGGAATCAGCTTAGCCAAACTAGCAAGCTGCACCACCACCAGGCACTAAATCATGAATAGTCAAATCAGAAACGAGTAATTGTGAAATATTACATCATCCCATGAAAAATCTACAACGCACGTACCCCAACCAATATGTTTTCTAGTTCAAAAATCGCGGATAACCAAGGACCCTATAATCAAGCAAAGCTATCACATCACGCAACGAATATGAAACGCCACGAAGGATCAAGGCGAAACAGAAACCAAATCTTACCCCTTTGAGCATGCGGACCCTGGAGTGCAGCCCGTCGATCTCCTCGTCGAGGTCCCCGTGCACCGGGTCGATCCGCAGCTGGATTTCGTCCGAGTTCGCCGCGTTCCTGCGACCCCGCAAACAAGTAACCCAAATCAATCACGGGCACCGATACAGTTTCAAGGGGGCAAAACGACGGGGCCAGACGATGCAGAGATGGTACGGTAGGGTTTACCTGGATCGGAGCGTCCGGAGCCGTACGTCGGGTGCGCCATCGCGCTAGGCGTGCGAGCGGGGACGGGATCGTGACACGGTGGCGGGGGTCAGCGGCGCGGGTGCCGATGGGTGACGTACTGACGTCACTGGGACGAAGAGGAAAGGAAACGAGGAAACCGGAGATGACCTGGGGCCTGTTTGCCTGGTCAGTGACTGGAAAATGTTACCTGGACCAGGCAGACGCCTGGGGCCAGGATCTATCGCCTGGGTGGCCTGCCTGACTTCCAACCAAACAGGTCTACGTCTTCAACGCTGCATGCTAGTTGTCATCAACTTGTATCCTACATTCCTCCATTATTTTAATTACTATTTTATGATAGTTTTTTCTTAACCATTTAACCTCACTAGATGCATTTGCCAATACTAACGCTAGGATCCGGTGAGGGAAGGGGGAGGGGCCGGTGGTGGCGGTGCGAGTGAGGGAGGAGGAGGGCGGCACGGTCACGAGAAAGGGAAGACATGGGTTACTATGTATGTGATAGATGATAAAGAAAAAATAATTTAAATAATATTAATTATTGGATTTAAGTGATTAAGAGAAATAAGTTTTATTCAGCGATGTGAACCGTTGATTTTGAGGATGTGTTATGTAGATGCAATTTATTTGATGGATTTAGGAGAGGTTATGGGTGTGGGTGTGATCTTGTTGGGTGAGTTTTACAATTGAAATTGATAGTTTATATAGTGATAGACGGATAGTATGATACGTAGAGTTGCCACTTATACGCACTACAATATGTACTCTTTTTTCTTTGAAGACAATCAGACAAAACCCAATAAATTTGGACAGTCTTATTTGCTTTCACAAAGAACAAAGAGCAGCACGCAAAAGTTAGGCTATTCCCATCGTCCCAACATATTAAAAGGTACTTTATCTTACCACAGGTCTGCCCATTAGATTCTTTTAGGAATATCTTAGTACATATTTCATTTTTCGTTAAATAGGATGCCATATCACCATTATTGATAAGATAGGGAGACAAAAAGTATTGAAGAGAGAAATTAGTTTCATTCAAATGAAACTAGTTTCTTCAAAGGTAAGGAATTCTATTAAGGGTCTGCTTGGTTGACTACAAAAAATTAGCATACCAAAGATTTGCTACAATTTTGGCATGCTAATTGTAAGTGGTTGGTAAATTTTGGCTACCAAGATTTTACCTTGCCTAAATTTTAGTGACCAAATTTTGGCCACCAAAATCTAGAGAACAGTTACATTCTTGGTTATATCATCTAAGTCCTTGGACAACAAGAAAAATACAAGACTAAATCTAAACCCCTCCTAATTACATTCTTCACATCTAATTCATTCATTGATGACTTCCTAATTCTGATATGTTGAAACTCGATGACGCTAATGATCATCGTCGTAGCATCACCCTCCAATCATCTAAACCGGTAGGCCCAAAATCTTACAAACACTACCTGAGCTTCCATTAATGCATCTAACACATGAAGTATCAAACACCCTTGTCATTGAAGATGATCAAGGGACTATCAATTGGTACCACCAATAGTAGTCATATTGAAACTAAACCTTGAGATAAATTTGTGCCCATCATGAGACAACAATCCAGTAAGGTGGTGACATAAAGATGTAAACAAGGAACATGATCATTCATGACCATTACATCAATCCGGTAAAAACAAAATGTCATGAAGGACAATAGGTGGATGTATATAGTAAGGAAAAGTCGTCAAGGTGTTGATAATGATTATATCATCATATAGCTTATGGGGCATAATTTTATTCTATCTAGATCCTAACTACAACGCTTAGACTAGATAAAGAAGACTCATCGGTCCTCATCGTTGCTAGCTAGGCTTTCGTATGAGAGAAAAGGTGGACGAGCGATGAGTTAAAGATATATCAGGGGTATCCAAGCAAACCTTGGTAGAGAAGACTATGATAGGTGGAGCATGGGCTCTGTTGATAGCCTAAGGACTCATCTCACATGACCAGAGAAAGACCCCAAATGTAAGGAAATTCCAAAAAGATAAAAAATAGCAAAGATCTTATCAGATCAAAAGATAATATCCATATGGTAAAACTTAGTTGATAAGGGTAAAACACATGTACAATTAGAGATAAGCTAGCCGATAATCAGGATAGATTCAACTTGGCTAGATTATTATCCATATCTTATAATTGACCTAGATACATACCTTGTAAATGTCGTCCCTCCTTGGACTATACAAAGAGGGTCGAGAAGCTCCAAGTGGGTAGATCATCTAATCATATTGCATAGTCAATAGACACCGTCACAAATATGATGTAGGATATTATCGTTTATTTTCTGTTAACAAAGATTATCCCCAATAAGTTGTTTGATGTTGTTTGGTTTAGAATTTACATTTATTAAAATCTATAACAACGATGGTACAACTAATCCAATCTAAATAAATATGTTTTTAAGTTATACATATGTACTCGTGAAAATTTTAATGAGAGGTGTTGTGTGAAAAATTAAAAGGGGTCTCCTATCACGATCACTAGTGGACACACTACTCTTTAATATATCAACAACTAACTTTTTCTGACTTTATAATATTAAAACTACATATTTTTTATGATTCCTAAAAGGAATCAAGATATTTAAATATAACAATAGATAAATAATAATATAAAATTAAAGTTTAAAATTTTATAAATAAATATTTTGTGTGTTTGTAATAATAGAAAAAAACTAACAAAATTGTATTTTAGTTTGATATAGACCTAATATGATATTTTTCATATAATTGATAGTATTAACTTATACTATGGATGACAAGGTGATTGTAAAATCAATTATATTTTAATTAATAGAAAGTACAAAATATAATTTAATATACATGTAACATTTGAAGTATCGTTGCACAATATTATACTAAACGCTAAATGAAAGGAAAGTGGCTTAAACATTTTCTCTAATTAATTTTGGTGATTGATGAGCAACACAACCTTTTAGGCTAACTGGTTTGTCTAGTCTTTGATTCACAGTTGCATAAGTTCATTCAATATAGTTCTAAGTCAGCTCAATGCCATCCAAAAAGAGGTAAAACTTGGAAAAAAAATAAACTATACCTACTTCTACAATTTGGATAATTTCTAAACACCATAGGAACCTATTTGATACATCTAAGGAGGTTGGTTAGCTCAGATTCACAAAATCACACTTTTTGAGATAGTTTGAGCAAAAATAAGATTTGGAATTGGAGAGAACAAAAAGACCTAAAACCATAACTTAGACTAGTTGAATTGTCACTATATATGTTTGTCTAAGTCATAGGAACTTTATCAAAGTCAGTCAAAAAGATTTGGAGAAGATTTAGACAAATGAGGAAAAACTGAGTTGTTGATAGAGGCATTGGACCGGTCCGTTGGCACATTAGACCGTCCGAGCATAGCAGACATGGTCATTTCGCAACTGACGCACCAGACGGGTTCGGTGGCTATCCGGACCGTTTACACAGAGAGCATGTAAAATGGCATTTTCGGGTTGGCACATCAGTGACATATCGGTGGCGTGTTGGGCCGTCTGAAAAAGAAGTCAACGGTCGATTGATAGAACAGAACGGTTACCTGCAACGACATTATTCAGGGTGGGGCACCAGACCGGTACTGTTCATGGTCCGGTGCACCACTATGCAGACAACTTTAAAAGTTGCTTAGAGGGGGTGAATAACCAAGCCGAAATATTTTCAACAAAAACTAGAAATAAACTAGGTAAAACTAGTTCAACCGGTGTCAAAACCGGTTTAGCCGGTCTTGTCACACCCGGGTTTTAGGGGCACCAAGACCCGGGCGCGAATATAATTACCAGGTGTGCTGGGACCAAGTCTCACACATATGATGAACCATGGTGTCGGCGTTCCAAGACCGGGGGGTCCCGAGCCGACGAGTGAATGTGCCGCGTGCCCCAGCCCAGATGGGTCGAGCGCGTGGGCGAGCGCGAAGGGGGGAGAGAGAGCGAGAGCGAGGTGGCCGGAGCCGGGTCGTGAGGGAGTCGGAGATTCCCGCGGCCTTCGTGTTCGTCCCGCGCCTAGGTCGGGTGCGCTTGCAGTAGGGGGTTACAAGCGTCCGCGCGGGTGAGGGGAGCGAGCGGCCCCGAGAGAGCGCCTGCCCCTGCCCTCGTTCCCGCGAGGCCAACCTTCTCTAAGAAGGCCCTGGTCCTTCCTTTTATAGGCGTAAGGAGAGGATCCAGGTGTACAAATGGGGGTGTAGCAAGGTGCTACGTGTCTAGCGGGGGAGAGCTAGTACCCTAAGTACATGCCAAGGTGGCAGCCGGAGAGATCTTGGCACCCGGCTAGTGTGGCGTCGTGGCTGTCGGAGAAGCAGTGGAGCTTGACGGAGGGACAGTTGTCGGAGTGGTTGGGCCCTTGCTGACGTCCCCCTGCTTTCGTAAGGGAGCTGGGAGCCGCCGTCGTCATGGGTCCAGCGGGGCGCCATCATTGCCTATCTGGCGGAGCTAGCCAGATGGGACGTCGGTCCTGTTCTCTGCGGCCCGAGTCGTCTCGGGGTAGGGTGATGATGGCGCTTCCTGTCGACGTGGCGGACTCGTGCCCTAGGTCGGGCGACGTGGGGGCTCCTCCGAGGCCGAGGTCGAGTTTGTCCTGCATGGCCGAGGCCGAACCTGAGCTCCTGGGTCGGGCGAGGCGGAGGTCTTTCGGCAGAGGTCGGGGTGGAGTCCGAGCCTGGGTCGGGCGAAGCGGGGTTCATCGTCTTCCGGGGCCTTAGCCCGAGTCCGAGCCCTGGGTCGGGCGGAGCGGAGTTCGCCGTCTTCCGGGGCCTTAGCCCGAGTCCGAGCCCTGGGTCGGGCGGAGCGGAGTTCGCCGTCTTCCGGGACCTTAGCCCGAGTCCGAGCCCTGGGTCGGGCGGAGCGGAGTTCGCCGTCTTCCGGGGCCTTAGCCCGAGTCCGAGCCCTGGGTCGGGCGGAGCGGAGTTCGCCGTCTTCCGGGGCCTTAGCCCGAGTCCGAGCCCTGGGTCGGGCTGAGCGGAGTTCGCCGTCTTCCGGGACCTTAGCCCGAGTCCGAGCCCTGGGTCGGGCGGAGCTTCCTCTGGCGCTTTTGGCCAAGCCTGGCCGCCCGTCAGTCTTACTCATTGCGTTAAAGGCCCCAGTGACTTGGTCGGTCGGCGCGGTGATTTAGTCAGGGTTACTTCTTATCGAAGGCAAGGCCTCAGGCGAGCCGGAGATGCGTCTGCCGTGAAAGAGGAGGCCTCGGGCGAGACGGAAACATCTCAGGGTCGGCTGCCCTTGCCCGAGGCTAGGCTCGGGCGTGGCGTGATCGAGTCGCTCGTATGGACTGATCCCTGACTTAATCAAACCCATCAGGCCTCTGCAGCTTTATGCTGATGGGGGTTACCAGCTGAGAATTAGGCGTCTTGAGGGTACCCCTAATTATGGTCCCGACAGTAGCCCCCGAGCCTCGAAGGGAGTGTTAACACTCGCTTGGAGGCTTTTGTCGCACTTTTTTGCAAGGGGACCAGCCTTTCTCGGTTGTACTTTGTTCCGGTGGGTGCGCGCGAGCGCACCCGCCGGGTGTAGCCCCCGAGGCCTCGGAGGAGTGGTTTCACTCCTTCGAGGTCTTAACGCCTTGCGTAACGCTTCGGCTGGTCTGGTGGTTCCCTCATGCGAACAGGCCGTAGCCCAGGTGCTCTGTCGGGGCCCAAGTTCTCGGGCTGGTATGTTGACGCTGTCAACGGTTCGGCCGGAGCCGGGTTTGCGAGAGCAGCCCCCGAGCCTCCGCACAGAGCGAGAGGACGATCAGGGACAGACTCGGCTTTTTATATACGCCCCTACGTCGCCTTTCCGCAAGGAGGAGGGGGGAGAGCGCCATGTTACCCTCGATGGGCACCGAACATGGTGTCTCCGGTGAGCTGCAATCGGGTAATCCGAGTGGACGTCCGTGCCCCGTTCGTTGGGGGTCGGCTAGGGGCCCGGAGGCACGCCCAAAAGTACCTGCGGGTGATCTGCCGGACCGGTCCCCTGGCGACGGGGTCCGAGGGCTCGTTGCCTCCCTCCGATGGGATTCCGTTACAGAGTCGTTCCCGTTGGTCTCGGAAATGTCCTAGGGTACCTCGGGAGCGCAGCCCGAGCCTTGGTTATGTATCGAACGTACCCCTGGTCATCCCTCGCTCGGTGTCTGAGGCGACTGTGAACCCTTCGGGGGGCCAGCCTTCGAACCCCTGATCAGTAATGGGCGCGGAGCCCGAGTAGCCTGAGGCGGTCGTGGGACCTTTCGGGGGGCCGACCTTCGAACCCCTGACCAGTAGTGGGTGTCGGGCCCACGCGATCTGAGGCGGCTGTTGAACCCTTCGGGGGGCCAGCCTTCGAACCCCTGATCAGTAAGGAGGCTCGGAGCCTAGTTCCTTCACGGGGAAGGATCCCTTTGGGGGTATCCCCTTTCCCGGTCCCTGCTGCAAGAGATAGAGAAAGAAGGAAAAGGAAAAAGGGATACGAAATTTGAACGACGTGGCGTACCTTTTTTGGTGTGGCCGTTTTGGCGAAGGCGAAACGTCGCCAGCTGCTTCCGCTAGAAGCGCTGCCCGTCGAGCCGCGGAGTTAATGCGCCGGGGCGAGCGGTCGGCGAGGCTGCCGTTGCGTGCGCGAGCCGTTCGAGGAACGGCTGTTTTGCTTTGCGTTTTTTGAACCCGTGTCCGGTTCGGGCGGTGCGTTGGAACCGTCTTCACCTGGGTCTTTATATACCCCGGAGAGGGCCCGGTGACGGTTCTCGACTCCGCTTCTTGTCTCCCTCTTAGGCTTTTTCGCAGTCTGAGAGATCCAGCCAGGGAAAAGAAACCGCCCTCCCCTGTCCTTCGCGCCGCCACCCTTTCTGCTTCGGCGATGGCTGACCGGGTGACCATCATCCCGCCGCGCGACCCGTGGCCCTTCTCCACGGTGACGGCGGGTGATCTGGAGGACCTCGTCGGCGAGGGTTTGCTCCGCCCCCTCACCGACGAGCAGCGGCCGGAATGGATTCCTCCCGCGGGTGGAGTCACTCCATCCTCCACCGGGGTACGTTGTGAGCTTCATCTCCTTCCATGAGCGGGGATTTGGTGTGCCGACGAGCCGCTTTATGCGGGCCATCCTGTTCCATTACGGGGTGGAGTTGCACAACCTTACCCCCAACTCCATCGCGCAGGCCGCTATCTTCGTGGCGGTGTGCGAGGGGTATTTGGGGATCGCCCCCCACTGGGATTTGTGGACCCATCTCTTCTTCGCCGAGCTTTTTGCCTCGCCGACGGGGGAGAGGAAGGTCCGTGCAGCGGTGCGGGCCGGCGGCTGCACCTTTTGTTGAGGCAGTCGCGGTCGTTGCAGTATATCCCTGCCGTCCTCGCATCCTCAAACAAGGGTTGGCAGCGCCGGTGGTTCTACCTCCGGAACGACGGAGAGTTGCTCCGCCGTTCTCTCAGCGGGTTGTCACCGCCGCTCCCGACGCCTGGCGCCACGGGACTCCACACGAGAGGCAGAAGAACCTCGAACCTCTTCTTCAGGCCCTGAAGGCGTTGCGGAGGGAGGACTCACCGCCGCGGGTGTGGTTGCCGCCATCCACCGTCGGAGGGTGCTCCCTCTGGCCGAACAGCGGCTGTCGCTTTGGGAGATGACCCTGGAGGCCGACTGGGAGGGGTCACGGATGTCCCTGATCCTCTTCCCCATGACGCCTCCAATGGCGGGTGTCGGCCGCGATGGGGAAGCCGGACTCCCATGCCTTCTCCAGCCTCGAATGTGCCCCGACCAGGGGTGCGTCGCTCTGGTGAGTGTTCGCTCCTTCCTTCCTCATAAACCGGGTTGTTCCCGGTTCTCACGATTGGGTTTCCTTCCCTCTCCCCCCCTTTTAGGAGGTGGGCGGCACAAACCCTCCTTACCGCGGGTCCCAGAGGACGCGGTGGGTCGGGCAGCGCGGCGGGTCGCCGCGGAGGAGGAGAAAAAGAAAAAGGACGCGGAGAAGGCCCGGGCCCGCAGGCGGAGGTGGGCTCGGGACGCCCTGGAGAAACGCCGTCGTCAGCAGGAGAGGGAAGGACTCCCCAGGAGCTGTCGCCGGAGACATCCGACGACGACGACGACGATGAAGAGGAGGAGGACGACATGGCCGCCCGTCTCGGCCTCAGCCCCAGCTTGGGGGTGTGGCCGGGAGCTGTCGAGTCAGCCGAGCGGGCCGATGTCGTCGGTTCCTGGGGCCGAGACGCCGGATCCCCGACCTAGGGGCGGGGGCAACCCGAGAGGATACTTGACCCCTCGGCTGGAGGGGCTGACGCGACTCCAGGGAGCCGGGCCGAGGGGTTCGTCCCTCGAGAGCCGTCCCCCGCGCCAGCAGCGCGGGGGAGCGGTCCTCAGGTTGCCATGGCGGCGCCTGGGCAGTCCGCCTCCCGGGCGTCAGGAGCGCCCAAGGCGAGGGCGGTGCCAGGGTTGTCGGCGAGGCGGACCTCGGCGGTGGTTCTAGGGAGCGGGAGCCAAGAGACCTCCCCCCAGGCACAGTGGATCATGGCCCGGAGCGGGTAAGTACCTTGGAATGTCTCCGTTCCGGCGCTTCATTCATACGTCTTGGCCGTGATTTTCCCTTCCTTCTTTTTCCCAGCAAGCGGAGCCATGGCCCTACCGACCTGGCGCCCCGGAAGGCCCTTAAGACGGCGTCGGTCCAGGCGGCTGGCGCCATCTCGGGCCCGCCGCTCAGCCGACCCTTTCTCAGGGCGCCCTACCGCATGGGGCTCAGGCGTCGCGTGTCCGGGGGAGCAGGTCCCCGAGGTGGGCTCCTCTGCCGAGGCGGCCATCGTGATCGGGGAGGCGGCCGGCACCGACGCGGTCCCGAGCCCGCCTGCCGTGTCGGCCATGCCGGCGCCTGCCGCCACCGCAGCTGGCATCGCCCCAGTCGGAGAGCATATGGTTGCTGCCGGCGTCGAGACGGCCGCAGCGTCGGCGCCCGGGGCTTCAGAAGAGGTGGGCATGGACGCGCAGTTCATCCAGGCGGGCAGCTGCCTTGTCGCTGTGCGGCGGAGCCCGAGGCCCGGGGCCAGTTGCTCCGATTCCGGACCCGCGAGGTTCCGGACCCTATCTTCGTTCCGAAGACGAACAGGAGGACCGGTCCTGGGACGAGCTCCGCAATCGTGCGGAAGCAGCGGTGGGGTCGCTCCGATCGTCGCTGGAGGTTCTCTGTGGGGACGTCCCCAAAATCCTCCAGGTAACGGTTTCAGGCATACCTTCCCCCTTCTGCGAGCGAGGCGTTCGCCGTGATGCCTTGTCTTCCTTTCCAGGATCTGACGGACCGGAGCGCCGCCAAGTCGTCGTTCATCCGCCGCGAGGTCGACGTCTGGGGCTCGCTGCGGTCCCTGAGGACTTCGCTCGCCGGGGCTACCTCGCGCCTTTCTCAGCAGGACGCCAAGATAGCGGACCTCCAGTTGCTCTGTGCTGACCTGAGGGCCGAGGCGGCGGCGGCGGCGCACAGAGGCGCTAAGGCAGCGGTCGGAGCTCGTCAGGTTGTCGAGGAGCGGGACCAATCTCGGGGCCAGGCTGCCAAGGCCGAAAGCCGGGCCAAGACCCTCGCGGCCGATCTGGCCGCAGCCCAAGTCGCGGCCTCGGAGCAGCGCGTCCGAGCCGGAGGTATGCCTCGACCGTCCTCGGTTCTCGTTCTTGTTCGTTTCTTCCGCTTGTGTTTGAGGTCTTTCTTCTGGTTGTTCGCAGAGCTCGAGTCTGCCCTCGACGAGTCTGCCAAAGCGCTCGCCGAGGCGCTCGCCGGGGCTGCTGAGCAGAGGGAGGCCGATCTCGCGGCCATGTCCGAGGCCGTCTCGGATGTCTATCGGACCCTCGGTCCCGGCGATGTCCCTTCAGGAAGCTCCCCCCAAAGCCGCCTTCAAGCCCTGGGTGGTTACGCGCGGTAAAGTCCGTGGGGCGCTACACCACGGCGTCAGGCGGGCCTTCGCCGTGCTTGCTTCCCATTACGTCGTGGACCTGGAGCGGATCAGTGAGGGGTATTGCCTTCCTGACGAAGACGAGGCCGCCCTGGCAGAAGTTCAGCGGCTCGACGCGGTCGCTGCGGGTCCGAGTGCGGCGCTGGCGACCATCTTCGAGGCGGAGATTCTCCTGTGCCGCCGCCGGAAGCGGAGGTGGACCTTACCGACGGCGGGAGTGGAGCTGAGGGCGCGGCGCCTTTCAAGGCGACGCCTGACTTTTGTTGGGACAATTTCTGTTGGATGTGCGATTTGCCGCGGCCGCCGAGGCCTGGACACTTTATTTCTCTTGCGTGAAGTCATACTCTTTTCTGTTTCAATTTGCGCGCCTGGCCCGACTTGTCAACAACAGGGTGATTTCCCGAGCTGGGTCCTTTTTCGTGGCAGGCGATGAGTGAGGTGTCCCTAGCCCGGAGGCATAGGTGTTCCTCGGCTCAGTCGGTCTCGCCACTCATTTGTACCCAAGTTCGCTCCTCGGGACCCTGCTTCTGACGTCCGGGAGAACGCAAAAACCCCTTCTTGATCAAAAAAAAAGAATTTTTTGACGCGGAGAGGCGCATCCAAACTCAACGAGAGGGGTTCCCCCTTTTTAGCCCCCGAGGGAGGGTCGGGCTCCGCCGGGGCGAGGCCGACCCTTCCTTGATGACTGATTCTCGTGTGAGTGGGGGAAGGGCGTAGCCCCCGAGCGTCGTCCGTGCAGAGGCCGTTTGACGAGTCGGGCTCCTGCCCGATTATCCGGCGAGTGCTCGGTGACATCCCTCGGTATGCCAGGCATGTCCGAGGGACCCCACGCAAAAATGTCGGCGTTTGCGCGGGGAAAGTCGACGAGTACTGCTTCCTATTTGGGGTCGAGCCCGGAACTGATCCAGATCTGCTTGGAGGTATCGCCCCTGGGGTCGAGAGGGACGGCCTTAACCGTCTCCGCTGGCTCGAAGTTGCCGGCATGTCGCTTCACGTCCGGCACCTCTCGGGAGAGGCTTTCCAGGTCGGCAATGAGGGCCTCGGACTCGGCGAGGGCCTCAGCGTACTCCACGCACTCCACATCGCATTCGAATGCGTGTTCGTACGTGGGGCCGACGGTGATGACCCCGTTGGGGCCCGGCATCTTGAGCTTCAGGTAGGTGTAGTTGGGGATGGCCATGAACTTCGCGTAGCATGGCCTTCCCAACACTGCGTGGTAGGTCCCTCGGAACCCGACCACCTCGAACGTCAAAGTCTCCCTTCGGAAGTTAGAGGGTGTTCCGAAGCAGACAGGAAGGTCGAGCTGTCCGAGGGGCTGGACGCGCTTCCCGGGAACGATCCCGTGGAAGGGCGCAGCGCCTGCTCGGACGGATGACAGATCGACGCGCAGGAGCCTGAGGGTCTCAGCGTAGATGATGTTGAGGCAGCTGCCCCCATCCATCAGGACCTTGGTGAGCCTGACGTCGCCGATGATGGGATCGACGACGAGCGGGTACTTCCCTGGGCTCGGCACGTGGTCGGGGTGGTCATCCTGGTCGAAGGTGATGGGCTTGTTGGACCAGTCTAGGTAGACTAGCGCCGCCACCTTCACCGAGCAGACCTCCCGACGCTCCTGCTTACGATGCCGAGCCGAGGCATTCGCCGCATGCCCTCCGTAGATCATGAAGCAGTCGCGGACCTCGGGGAACTCTCCTGCTTGGTGATCTTCCTTTTTGCCGTCGTCGCGGGCCCTGTCACCCTCTGCGGGTGGCCCGGCCCGGTGGAAGTGGCGCCGAAGCATGACGCACTCCTCGAGGGTGTGCTTGACGGGCCCCTGATGGTAGGGGCACGTCTCCTTGAGTGCCTTGTCGAAGAGGTTGGCGCCTCCGGGGGGCTTCCGAGGGTTCTTGTATTCGGCGGCGGCGACAAGGTCCGTGCTGGCGGCGTCGCGTTTCGCTTGCGACTTCCTCCTGCCTTTCTTCTTGGCGCCGAGCGGAGTAGACGCCTCGGGAGCATCTTCCGACGGGCGGCCCTGGGGCTGCTTGTCCTTTCGGAAGATGGCCTCGACCGCCTCCTGACCAGAGGCGAACTTGGTGGCGATGTCCATCAGCTCGCTTGCCCTGGTGGGGGTCTTGCGACCCAACTTGCTCACCAGGTCACGGCAGGTGGTGCCGGCAAGGAACGCGCCGATGACATCGGAGTCGGTGATGTTGGGCAGCTCGGTGCGCTGCTTCGAGAATCGCCGGATGTAGTCCCGAAGGGACTCTCCCGGCTGCTGCCGGCAGCTTCGGAGGTCCCAGGAATTCCCGGGGCGCACGTACGTGCCCTGGAAGTTGCCGGCGAAAGCCTGGACCAGATCCTCCCAGTTGGAAATCTGCCCCGGAGGCAGGTGCTCCAACCAAGCGCGAGCGGTGTCGGAGAGGAACAGGGGGAGGTTGCGGATGATGGGGTTGTCGTCGTCCCACCCAGTTGACAGGCCAGGCGGTAGTCCGCAAGCCACAATTCCGGTCTCGTTTCCCCCGAGTACTTTGTGATAGTAGTCGGGGGTCGGAATCGGGGCGGAAACGGCGCCCGCCGAATGGCCCGGCTGAAGACCTGCGGACCGGGTGGTTCGGGCGAGGGACTCCGATCCTCCCCGCTGTCGTAGCATCCCCCACGCCTGGGGTGATAACCTCGGCGCACCCTTTCGTCGAGGCGGGCCCGACGGTCGCGGTGAGGGTGCTCGTCACCGAGGTGGCCCGGGGCCGCAGGCGCGGCGTTGCGCGTGCGCCCGGTGAAGACCGAGGCTTCCCGCGTGAGTCGGGAAGTCGCGGCACGAGGTTCCGAGGGGTACCCCTGCCTTCGGGAGGCAGAGCTTTCGGCCCGCCGGGCCGCAGCGCCTTCCAGGAGATGCTTGAGCTCTCCCTGGATTCGCCGACCCTCGGTGGTTGATGACTCCGGCATCGCGCGGAGGAGTATTGCTGCGGTGGCCAGGTCCTGACCGGTTCCGCCGGATGCGGGTGGCGGTCTGTCCCTGGCATCGTTAGCGATGCGGTGCTGGAGACCTTGGGGCAGGTGACGTATTCCTCCGGCCGGGGGCTGGCTCGCCCATACCTGCCCGACGTTCCGGCGGATTGCCTCGAGCGCTCCTGCTCCCTCATCGAGCCCGGCCTGCGCCCCGCGGACTTGCTCGAGCTGTGGATCGTGACCCCCCGCCGGAATGGGGACCACAGCTAGCTCCCGCGGGATGTCGGCGCGAGGCGCTGGCCTAGGGGGATCACCATCCTCCGGCATGCCGAGACAGCTGCCTTCGGAGGGATCCCCTAGCTCGACGTGGAAACATTCGCGGGGGCCGCAGTCCTTGTCGTCAAGGCTGCGGCTGCCGTCGGAACAGTCGGAGAGGCAGTAATTGCATGCGGTCATGAAGTCCCGCATGGCACTGGGGTTGCCAGATCCAGAGAAATCCCAGCAGATGCTGGGGTCGTCATCCTCGGACCCAGAGGGTCCGTAGGTCGAGACACCCGTCAATCGGTCCCAAGGCGACCGCACACGAAACCCCAGAGAGGTTGCACTCGCCTCAACGTAAGCGCCCGCCAAAGCGAGGTCGCCAGGCGGGTTGAGGCCGAGTCGAAATGACGAAGGATGGGAATCAGCCCGTACCTTTTGGTCGACGAGGATCGACGAAGTCGCATCGGGGGCTGATCGTGCTGTCGTCCTGGGTGCGAGGGCGACGTCCTGCAGGCCCTCCGTGAGCGTGCTGGCGTCGTCCACTTGCTCGGGATCGGCGTCGCGGGGGGGGACGGCGCTCGCCTTCGCCTCAAACGCGTGGGTGATGCCCGACGCGTCCTCCGTTGGGGCGCTGGGGATGTCGATTTGCTCGACAGTCGACTGAGCGCAGCCTCCCGCTCGGCCTTGGTTGCCCCGCCTCCTCCTCCGATGGCGAGGGAGAGGATGGGGTGAGCTCGAAAGTTGTCCTTCCCCCACGCGGGAAAGACGTCGTCGATTCCGCCGCCGGCGGGCGGGCTGTCCGCCACCGTTGTCGCTGTCGCGCGGCGGTGGAAGGAGTATCATGTCGTAGCTGCCGTCGAAAGACATGAACTCGAGACTCCTGAAACGGAGCGCCGTCCCAGGTTGAAGAGGTCGTTGGAGACTGCCCATCTGGAGCTTGACGGGAAACTACTCGTCAACACGCAGCAGGCCCCTACCTGGCGCGCCAACTATCGACGTTCCGAGACCGGGGGGTCCCCGAGCCGACGAGTGAATGTGCCGCGTGCCCCAGCCCAGATGGGTCGAGCGCGTGGGCGAGCGCGAGGAGGGGAGAGAGAGCGAGAGCGAGGTGGCCGGAGCCGGGTCGTGAGGGAGTCGGAGATTCCCGCGGCCTTCGTGTTCGTCCCGCGCCCAGGCGGGTGCGCTTGCAGTAGGGGGTTACAAGCGTCCGCGCGGGTGAGGGG